>VYZT01054832.1:219072-240878 GCA_013400735.1 Pomatostomus ruficeps
TCTTCAGTGGCTGATCTGTGTTATTCAACATCTGTTGCCTTTTATCACAGTGAATTTCAGCAATAGGCAGAGTGATTCCTTTCAGTTTATATATCATTTTTAGTGCAGTTATGGAAGGAGCAGGAATGAAACACTATACAAATACTGTTAAGAGAAAAAAACCTCACACCTCAGCCAACCAAGCAAACCACACTACTGCTGTGTGAAAAAAATAAGTGAAATATGATGCGTTTCTGTTTCTTCTTTTGTTTGTTTTAATCTGATGAGTGGTTATTCAGATTTATGGAATTCTAAATGATAAAAATAAGTAATTTGATTTAGAAGACTTTCACCATTTTTCAGAAATGGTCAAGACTGCATTGCATTTAATCAGTTTTTGAAAGAAAATGAGAATTTTGTAGAGAGAAGACCAAATGTGAATGAAGGTGCCACGTTGTCAAGTGGATAGTTTAGAACTCGTTCACTCTTCTGTCAAAAGCTGAAGAGTTGTTTTGGGGTTTTTTTGATCACTGAGATTCGGTGGGTGATTAGCGAAAACAGCTCCTGAAAAGTTATTAACAGGAATATGATCAGATTTGGGTAAGCAAAAACAGAGTTACTGTGCTAAAGAACTTCCTTCTGGTTTCTTGAGAGAGAAAACTTTCTTTTTTTAACATTCAAGAAAACTGAAATTTTTCATTAAGACTTGGAGATCCCAAAAGGATCAAGCAGTTATTTATTTAATACGGGTCAGGTTATTTCATTAGTACAAAAAGGCTTGTGACTCACAGGACACGTGAGGAAGCGAAGGACGCAGGAGGGAGAAGCAAAGGCTGTGCTCGTGTCGTGCAGAGGTGCACAGTGTTTGGAATATGCTGTAAGAATGGGCGTGCAAGGTCCGCAGAAGATGCCAGTGGGGAAGGGGTATAGGATACAGCCTGTGTGTTCTAGAGCCTTATTTTGTAGGAGTTAAAGCAGCATGCGGGGTTGATAAGACTAATGAGGTAATTAAGCGATTTTTTTTTTAATGGCCTCCTTCACAGAGACAGGGGATCTGCCTCGAGGTGACTGTAGGCAAGGTTACAGCAGAATAAGGAAAGAATAAGATACAAGAGAAGATGCTTGCACAGGCTAAAAACATTCAGGAAACAGGACAGGAATACAATTTTCATATTAGAGAGTATTCAGTGGTGGAGTTTTAAAAAAAAAGGTGGGTTTTTACCTGGTCATGAATCATCTGGAAAATTACAGTAAAACTTGCTGATGATAGTAAATTATTCTGTATAGCAAAGACAAATGCCAACTTGAAAAGCTGCACTGAATAATTGAGAAATGCAATGGCAGAGGGCAGGATGTTCAGTGTTGGAAAAAAAAATGATGCAAATGAGAGAGAAACATTTCCTACTTTTGGCTCAGCAGTGAGCACTGGGAGAGCACCATTCTGGTTTCTATTCCTATAAAACATCCGGGTTGCTTTCCTTTTTTTCTTTTTTTTTTTAATCTTTTTGATAATTTGAGAGCTGAAGTTACCAGCTGGTGGTTTTCCCTAAAAATAGTTTTAGTGTGAGCACAGTATGTGCATTTTCTTTCACTGATTTTGTAAAGGTACATTACTAGTGGTACAAAATAGCCATAATTTGCTCTTGGGTACTAGAACTACACAAAAAGATGAATGGGGCATATATCTACTATATAGACAGCTTTCCTTTTGTTGCTTTGGGCAATCATATAGTTAAGTGATAATGTTCCTGGAGATTGAGTCCATGAAGCAATAAATGGCTTTTATAGTTTATTAAATGCTGAAGTGCAGCTGGAGCTACAAAAGCCATCTCAAGCAGTAAGTATGTTATTACCATTATGGAAAGATAAAAGGAGAACATCACGGGAATTGGAATTTTTAAAATTTTGAGCGGAGGAAGAACAGAAAGGATAATATTTTAATTAAAAGTATTTGTGGGGTAGATATGAACCAATGCTGCCTTTAACCTTTGCAATTTCAAACAAATCCAGGTCCATAATATGTAACTGAACACTGTTAACATTATCTGTAAAACCCTGAAGCAATAGAGTGACAAAAGTTAAATTTGAGCTGGTTTGGATCTGAATTGGGCTGCTCTTATCTCAATTAAAAAAAAGCACTGAGAAGGAAGACCAGTGGGGTTTGCAGGAACAATAGTTTTGCACAATTTTCCTCAATCAATACTAGTTCCAAATTATGCTGGGATTGGAAGCTACCTTGTTAATCTTTCTTTATAATCTCTGGCCTCCTAAGGTGTGTCCCTACCCCTGGTAAATGTCTGTTATTATTACAGAAGGTTTGAAAAGGAAGGAACTGTGGAAAGGACAGAACTAAATTCTTTCTGACTGTCTCAAAAGTCCTGCATCAGCTGAATGCATCCATTCCAGTTTCAAACCCACGGCAGAAGTGAGGTTGCAGCTCCTTTTCTCAGGGTGTGGGTACCAAATTTGATCGGGCCAGCACTGAAGTGAGCAGAGGCTTTGTGTGTGGGTGCTGTAACTGCCATAACCAGGACCCTGGTGACCAAGTGGTCATGCAGGAAAAAATCTTGATTGATTATGCCAAAAATTTAATATCACTAAGCAGTTGTGCTTTACCCTAAGTACCCTAAGCATCTGACCTGATTAATTTTCTCTCCCTCTCTGACCCAGTGAAAGATATGAGAAAAGCTGTGTGATATAAATCAATCCATAATTGTGTTGAAAATTGCCAAAAATATAAAATAAATCTTCCCCAGTATTTACCTGAAAATCTTATCTTCACTTTTGAACCAGATCTTCAGGACTGGGGAAGCAAATACGTCAGCACCTAAGTGCATGAACTGAGTGGTGCCACTTTCTCTGTCCCAGTCCATTTCAGTCATTGTCATTATTTTATCCAGAAAAGTAAATGGGTTTACACTGGAGTATTAGGAGTTTAAAGCTGTAGCCATGGATTGCTGGTACCTGGAGGAGTGATTTTATGTCACATTTAGCCAACCTGTGTTGTGAGCTCAGACCTTGTAACCAGAGTCAAACCTCCAGCAGCTACTGCCCAGTCTATGTGTCCCTGAATTGAAGACCTAAATATGGGCCAACAAACAAACAGTGGGCTGGGCAGAGCTGCTGCTTTGTGGCATCTGCACTGCCTGAGATGCTTGATGATCTCCAGGACAACATCTCTGCAGTCTTCCATTTTGGAGTAACAGATGTGTCTCCTTTACACATTTTAAGATTCATGAAAAATGATTCAGTAATGAGGGCCCAATCTGTTTCCATTAAGTCAACTAAACTTTTGTCAGTGACTTATATGGAAGCAGACCTGAGTCCAATACAAAAGCATCCTGTCACTAGAAAAGCAAACTGATAAAACTCAATTTAACCAGGCATACCTGGGGTATTGTATTGTTTAGATCAGGTTGTCTACAAACAAGTGCTTCTAGTCTGTACCATAGTTTTAGCTTTAACTCTCCATTGAGCTTGAAATATATTTATTATAAATAACATTGGAAAGCAGTTATTTTCACTAGATCTTGTATATAGATCTCAAATGCATTATGTGACACTTCCTGGCAGCTGTCTTTCTGTAATGTGATCCTGATGAACAAAATCTCTGAGGGACTGAATGCCAACCTTTATTCTGAATGCCAGTTGTTGCATGTCACTTATTTTCAGCCATTTATCTAAATCTTTGCCTTGTTTCTTTAAGGAATTTTTAAAGTCTTGGGGGGAAAACAGTCTTTATATCACATTACTCTTTTTATACAGAAACTAATATACATGTTATCTTATTTTGTCCTTGCCAAAGGCAGGAGAGAAAAGCCATACCTGCACTTTTCTCACATAAGTGTATTCTTCTGGGCAGCCCTTGAACAGATTGCAGTTCTTAACTGAAAACTTGAACTTCATCAGGTAATTACAGCAGCAGATATTCACCCAGGTGGGAAAGGTCTCGAGAGTCCATGTGCTCAAAGCAGAAGCAACACTGAATTCAGAGCAGATTGCTCAAGGCTTTCCCCAAATGAGTTTTGGAAACTCCAAGAATGGGAACCTGCAGCCTCTGGGAATCCTGTTCCAGTGCTTAATTATCCTCACAGTGATTATATTTTTTTTCTTATACCCAGTAGGATCCCTCTGTTTCAAGTCATGCCCATAACCTCTCTTTCTTCTGCATTTCAGTAAAGATCTCTCTTCTTGGTCACCTTTTTGATATTTATTGGTAGGGTGAAGTAGCTATCCCTGAAGACTTCTCTTCTCTGACTTGAAAAAAAATAATGATTCCTCAGACCATACTTATGGAATTATATATGTTCTGTCATACCTACAGTTTCTTCAGCTGCAAAGCACATAATTAATTGCATATTCTCCTGTGTTTTTCCTGAGGTCTGATCATTTTTAGCATTGTTCATTACATATTTGAATGTGTTTTCAAAGCGATAACTAAGCAAATGGCTTATAGCTATTAAAGATTAGTCATAGACAATGTCTGTCTGAAATTATTTGAACCCATAATTGCATTTTCAGTCAATAGAGTCATCATGATTGTGTGTTTATCTCAAAAAATTCAGATGCTTTATACTTCAGGCGCTTTAATCCTTAAAACCTCAACTGTCTTAAGGAAGTGTCAGGTTCCTTCAGGCTGCTCTCAAACAGACATATTGATGTGGGGTGCACACAAACCCATCCTTTATGGAGCAGGACGAGAGTGGAACATCCACCTGCTGACACACACACCAGGGATCTTTTTTTGTGCCAGTCCTGTGGTCATCTTCAGAGGCAGCAGATGCACTGTTCACATACAAAGGTAGCCCACACAAGCCTTCATGCTTTTATTACTTCATAATTACCAGCTCTACACAAATGAGGCACAAAAAAATCTTTCATTACTAAATTAGTAACAGAAGTCTCAAGTGAAAGCCATGAAAATTTTAGTGTTCAAATAAACTGAGTGTGTATCACGTCAGTGCTTCAACATGACAGCTCAGAGAGTTCTCAGCAGGCCTTGTTCCTGTAGCATCTCTGTGAGCTGTCGGGAGCTGTTAAACAGTCAAGTTCATGCTATGGGACCTGTGTTTGAGACTGAATTATGTCCCTTTTTTCTCAGTTGCACATATGTGGATGCACACTCGTAGCTGGTGTAGGACTTTGGTAGCTATCCAGGAGATTTTCATGTTCAGTTAAAGGCAGTGTAAACACAGCTGTTTACTTGTTTCCTGCTCTTGTGACTGTAATTAAAGCAATGTAATGTTTTCACTTTTCAGCAAGTGACATTTCAGCACATGACATGAAATGCTCCTATTCTAACCCATGTTCCACTAGACTTGTTATGGTTTGCAGAACTTCAAAACCAGAAAATTACAGTTTGTACTT
Source organism: Pomatostomus ruficeps (assembly GCA_013400735.1). Taxonomy (NCBI): domain Eukaryota; kingdom Metazoa; phylum Chordata; class Aves; order Passeriformes; family Timaliidae; genus Pomatostomus; species Pomatostomus ruficeps. The sequence continues at coordinate 224,419 of VYZT01054832.1, forward strand.
TGGGGTTTTTCCCCCCGATAGCTAAGTTTCAAATAAAAATGGACCAAAAAAACCCCCAAACAAATCCAATGATCATGCAGATTTTCCACTAAGACTGACATCTGACTCCTAGCAAAATAGGGCTTTATATTTTGTTTTGTTTTTTAAGCAAGTGTTAGGTAAGTAAGGCTGCTGTTGGTGAAAGTGAAGGTGTGCAGGGTAATGAGATTTCATAAGCCACTGCATTTGAAGGCATAGGATCATTTGGGTTCCTGTTTCATGGGAACTGTAGGGAATCAACAGGAATATGAACGAGATTTTCCCAGTTGCATGAAATATTTATAGATACCCTACTATATCTGGAATATTTAAATGATTTAAATGATACAGACCCTGTACAGTTCTAACATGAAAGTTTTATGTTTCTGGTAAAATATATAATTTACATTTCTTTAAGGAATTGTGAAGTGTAGATTTATAGCACTTGCTGACCTTTGGCAGTGCAGTATATATACAGCAAATAGTTCTCTGCCTTGAGGCATGCATGAATCATTTTTCTCCTTTATTCAATCCAATGGTTACACAGTAGGTCATTCTGTCATTAGATGGCGTATTTCTGTCTGGTAAACAGAGATATGTTTAGCAGGGAGGTTACTGACTGTGAGAAATGAGAAGTATTTCACCTGCTCTTGACATTATTATTAATTATTTTTACAGCCCACAAAAGCATGCTAAGCACTTGAAAGAGCCATTTAAGCAATTTAGTGTGTTTTGTAATGGTCCAATAACCAGGGATTTTTTTACACATATATTTCTCTTTATGTAGATAATTTTACAAGATATGCTGCAAGCGATCACCTACCACCTCCTTGTGTCACCATCATGTGTGATGTGTAGGGCCCTGCTGATTTTTCCTGCTTTCTTGTTCTTTCCATTTCACAAGAGATGCTGGGATTCCGGCTTATATTGTCACAGTCCTTTTTATCTTAGTGTGATAGTTGATTTGCATTAATTACAACATAAATTTGCATTCTGCCCATCCTTAGTCATGCCTGCATGTGTTAAACCTGTGGAGGTAGCCAGAGAGAGAAGCTGAGGCCAACAGGTGTTATGAGTCTCAGCTGTACCCTGAGGGAGAGCTTGTTTCGAAGGAGAAGGAAAGCGCCTGGTTCTTTTTGCTCCAAGTTAGCTCTGATTTTCTTACAGCTGGTGAGAGTATGTGAGAGAAACAGCACTGCAGGCCCCAGGTCAGTGCAGGAGAAGGGGCAGGAGGTGCTCCAGGTGCCAGAGCAGATTCTCCTGCAGCCCCTGCTGCAGTGCATGGGGGAGCAGAGATCCATGTGCAGCCCCTGGAGGACCCCACATCAGAGCACGTGGATGCCCAAGGGAGGCTGTGACTCCATGGGAAGCCTTTGCTGGAGCAGGATCCTGGCAGGACTCATGACCCCTGCATCCCATGGAAGGAACCCACACTGGAGCAGTTGCAAGAACTCACCTGGCAGAAGCTCATGGAGAATTGTTTCCTGTAGGAGGGACCCCACACTGGAGCAGGGGAAGAGGAGTCCGCCCCCTGGGAAGGAAACTGGCAGAGACAATGTGGGATGAACGGACCACAACCCCCCTTCCCCATCTCCCTGAGCTGCTGAGGAGATGAGGCAGAGAGTTCCGTGAGCTTCAGCCCAGGAAGAATGGAGGGGTGGAGGGAAGGTGTTTTTAAGATTGGGTTTTATTTCTCATTACCCTATTCAGATTTGATTGGCAATAAATTAAACTAATTTCCCTGAGTCAGATTTGTTTTGCCCAAGTTGGTTGGTAACTGGTGGCTTATCTCTCTCTGTCCATATCTCAACCCATGAGCCTCTCATTATGTTTTCTCTCTGTTCAGCTGAGGAGAGGAGAGATGGAACAGCTTTAGTGGGCACCTGTCATCCAGGCAGGGTTAAACCACCACATCTTTGTATAATTTTATGTTTGGACCAATCTCATTAACATTTTTTCTACATAATTTGTGACAAGGTTTCATCATTATGTTGTTAAATGAAATGAGGATGCTTTTACATATGATATCAAATCTTGCATGTGTAAGTAGCCATTCAGAATGTAAAAAGCAGATGGACTGTCACCATCTCATGTCATTCCTAAGCAAACCTAAATCACATCTTCTTAATTAAAATGTGACTTTTCTTTCATTTGCATTGACTTTGAATGAACTGGAATAAAGAGCATATGCTGCTAGGTTTAATAAAAATGAAACTTATATTGGGCATCCAGGTGGAGTGTTGGAAGCACACATTGTTAATCAGATTGGGAGTATTATATTTGACACTGTAAAGGGGTGCAGTAGCCATTTGGAATAGGAGTGTGCCATTTCTATTTGTGTATGAGTTTTTGGAAGTGCATATATACTAGGTCCAAACAAATTTAAACTGCAATGAATATGCTTCTGTGTTTAAAAGGCAGTCAAAATTCATGAGATATTGAAACCAACCTATTAATTTGAGACAGTTCCATTATGTGAAGAAAAAAAGAAGAGGGAGAAAAAAGGAGCTCAGTGAAGCATAACCGATTCCATTTATGTGCTGAAGTAAAATCACGGTGATAGAGATTTGCTCTAACAGCAGCTCAGGGCAGATTGGAAGTTGTTCTAGAAACAAGTGTGTGTGTTTTAGTGCAGGTTTTTAATGGTAGAGCTGCTATATTAATATTTTTCTTTTCAATTAGAGAAAGACAGTGGGTGTTTATGAGTGCATGCATCCTCCTGGCATGTAACAGCATTTCCCTGGAGGGGGGATTACAGCAGTTTGTTTGAAAGATCTGGAATACAGAGACAATATTTTGTGAATATCCAGAGAGTAGAGTTTGAGTGTATTTTGATAATAATAAAGATATCCTGTAGTACTCTTCATCATAACACATCTCAGAGAGCTCTGCAAGGTTGTGAAACACAAATCTATCCACCTGGAGGTATTTATTGCAGCCACCTGCCAACCTGCAGGTGAAATAGAAAATGCTTATTAGTGCTTTGCAGCAACACACACCTGCATCAGAGAGGGACAGGGAAATTTCTTTTAAGATTACCTGCCTCTCTTAAGATACGCTTCATTATTATTTTAATATCAAATTAGTTCTCCTCGAGTCTATCCGACTTGTGTAAAGATGTTAGGGGGTTGTTTTGGTACTGAAATGTTCCACATGGTGTCACCTGCTCTTCCATCTTCCTGCTTGTGGGCAGTTCTGCTTGGCCCACCTGCACACACATGCAAGTGCTCTCACAGCCCCACCAGTGCTGACTCCTTCTTTGGGGCTTGGTTCAAAAGTGTGGGGTTTGGAATTGGAAAATGAATCAGACATGACTGAATTGTTGTAGTAAAGTAAAAAACTATTTCTGTCACTAATTAATTAAGTGGTTTGTCCATAAAACTCTTGCTGTGGAGATGGGGAGGGCTTTGCCCCCAGTGCAAGGGAGCTGTGTAGAAGTGGCAGAGGCCCACGGGCTGTTAGCTCTGGGGCTGTGCTGATCCAGCTCAGTGCTGAGCCCCAGCCCCACGCCAGTGGCACAAGCATCACCATTGCCTTCATAGTTGGGCAGGGTAGCACTGTGCACACTTAATAATGGCTGCAGGAATGTTCTGCTGCCTTTGGAGGGCAAAGACCTTTCCATAATAAATCATTATTAGCTATAAAGTGCCCTTTTTTTTATTCCCTATTTTTGCTTCTGTCAGAAATAGACAAAAACTCCTGTTGAAATCCATTAAATTAAAGCCTTGTATTTAAAAGGTCTTGAGATTAACTTCATTACTGAAGCTTACAGAATATCATTATTCAGCATTTTTTATGCCCTATTCAAATTGCTTGGGCTTAGGCGTTGTTTGCACTTCCAAGTGCAAAGATTGCCCAGAGGGATTTGACGCTTCAGAAATAAATTGCTACATATTTATTGCTATAAAGATAATCTTCCAAACATGAATTGATGCTGCTCTGCCTTCCTGGGAGTTCAGCACTTCTACTGTGGAAAACCTTCCCAATCAACAAAAGAGGGAAGCTGCTGATTACTTTGATAAGATTTGCTATCTGAAAGCCTGAAGGACAGATGGTGTGATGTGACCATAAGTACTCAAATATTCATGGATAGTTGGTGGCTCGGAAATGCTTCTGAGCATTTAACAAAATAGTTTTTAATTGTAAGACTATACCTGACATCTTTTTCACTAAACCAGTTTCTGTATAGCTTTAGTAGGTAATGGTCATAATTCTTCAGCTGAGGGGTAAACTGCACTCTTATATTTTGTCTTCATGAAATTACAAAAAGGATTCCTTAATTGGGCAAGAAATTTCTCCTATGAATCTACTACCACTCCACTTTCTTAGAATTTTCTTTTGTCCCTGTTCCCTTGGAGATTCTTTGTATGTAGGGATGAAACAAATGGTGGAAAGTAAAATAAGCTCGTAAAAATAATTCCTGCCTTCCTGTTGTTCCAGTCTCCAGGAGAGCAGATTGTTTTAGGCACCTGTTACATGTAAGATATATTTTATATTTTTCTTTAAACAACAATAGTTATATAGAGTTAAGAAACTATGAATTTTAGACACTGTGGGTGCTGAAAAAACAAATTCAGAGATTGAATACAAGTCAAAAATGTCTGCAAGATGAATTACTAAGAACAGAATCAGGATGCCTGGGTCAGGATTGATAGTTTGTTTCATCTTAGCTTTTCTAGACCTGCAGCATGGGGCTTGTGAAGGCAGAGGTAGAGATAATAGGTATGTTTGGAGGAAGAATGGGTCAAACCATTAAGTAGCAAACTTTAAAAAAAAATCCCACAGACAGATTTGTTTTGCAAACTTATTTTCAGTTTAAGTGGAAAAATGTAGCAGTATTAGACTAGACTAAAACCCCTTAATGTTTTTTATTGGATGAATACATTATCTTTGAATGAGAAAATCAATGCATTGTTGATGTGCTTGGCAAAGATTTTTACTCATCAAGATTGTTCCTGATGGATTAATTTTCAGGCTAGAGGTGCCGTTGTTTGGAATAGTATGTGACATATTTTTATAGTGCTTTCAAATTACTGAAATCACTGCCTTAGGAAACAGAAGAAAACCCAACATATCTCCTCTGAATACAAATGTACAACATGTTCCTTCCCCTTTTAGGAACTGAACTTTGCCTTCCATTACAGGTCTTTTCTATGAGTATGCTGAATTCAGTCACATGTAACATGCTAGTCACATTTGTTACACATGTGACAAAAACAAAGCTAAATAAAAATGGAATTATTTTGGGTTTTTTTAAGACACGATCTAAGTGCTTTCAAATACAACATACACATATTTCAGACCTGTAATTGCATCATTGTCTAGTCAGGAACTCTGTTAATCCTGAAAATATCTATTTCCATTCTGTTAAGGATATTATCGGCAGCTACTTCAGCGAAAAGTGAGAATTCATTAGATTTTAAAGGTTTTGGGGTGCCATTGGCAATGAGAAAGGATATTCCAGAGCTGATAGCTTTCTTGCTTCTTGGTCATTTCAACTTAAACTTCAGAATCAGAAAAGATGAACCACATTAAATCCATTCATGATCAGAGAGTGCATTTTACTGCAGTTGTTCAGCACAGTAGAAGCACACATCACCGTTTCATCTTTTGTTAAGATTTAGAAGCTGTTCCAGTGCTGAATAACTTCTAGAAGTGAATAAAGCACCAGCTTCTTTTCTTTTGTGAGTTCTGTAATCCACTCCAATCCATTTTAAATGTGGAAGTGATACTGGTGATATGTAGGCTCCACAGGGATCTTGGGATCAGTCATCTTTCATGTGGCTAGAAGGTACCTCATTCTCTAATAAAATCAGAAATTTTACATTAACTGTTTACATTTTTTGTTAGATCAGATAGTGTCATTGGGTCTAAATGATGTTTTGATGTTCCTTTACCATGTCTTTGCATGTGTTGTGCACATATTTTGTTCTGTACAAAATCTACATGGAAAACCAACTGAGCTTATTGCCAATTTGAGACTGAAGTAAAAGAATTAGAAACATCAGGTGATTTGGTTGCCCTGAGATAACATCCTTTAAATATTTGTACAGCTTTATAAAAAATTACCTGTTGTTATCAAGCTATGAGGATCAAAGAAGGAAGATGCTGGTGTTAAATATGATACATGTGACAACTGCATACTCCCTAAATCAAGAATAAATTTTTGAGTTTGTAGGGCATATTTGGATGGTGTCCACATAAATAAAATATAGGGCTAAACCTGTAGAAACATTCTCTACTATTAATCAAGTTCTTTGGCAAAGCCACTTTCCAAATAGCCTTGGACCATTGGATTCCTCTCAGTAGACCAGAAATAATTCCAATTGATTAATTGATTACAAATTGAAGAAGATGTTCAGAGATGGAAGTTCAAAGATCACTTCTAGATTATAGCATGAAGTTCAGTCTGTTCTCTGGCCCCTGGAGCAGTTGGCATAGTCTGGCTCACATCCCTACTGCTGTTCTCCTTTCCAGTCAGAGACAGTGGCAAGAGCACTGCAGGAAACTTCATTATCTTATCCCTTACACTTTTTCCACTGGAAAATTTCTTCACTTCAGATATGTTTTTCATAAATTTAATCCTTATCTGAGGCTTGAGAAGATTTTCAAGTCAGTAGTCTACACCTTCTTTGGGATGTTTGCAGGCAGATTTGAGAGCAGTTTATATAATTCCCTGTGAGAATTTTCAGTTAAATTTTCATTCTGGTTTACTTTGTACTTCACTTTGTTCCCAAAATGCTAACCTGCTATTTAAAGACTAGAGCCATGCATGTTTTTCTAAATGTCAACAGGAGCTGCATCTAATACTTTTCTATAAATATTCTGGTCATCTCCGAGTGCTTTCTACTACATGAAGATCCCAAGTAGTTAAATCAAATCAGCTTGGTGCACAAGCTCTGTGTTGTTGGGCATGCTCTGGTTTTCTGCTTAGAAATCAATGGCATAAGAAAGCAACACCATGAACAAACGTATGAGGAGCTGTAGTGCTCAGTGAGGTCTTCAAGGTGAGAGCAACAACCTGGAATTTCATATTGTGCTGAAGAAGGTGATGGTATTTATGATTTTGGCTCCATTCCAGCAACGTACTTAAACCCAAAGTATAGTCCCATTACATAAATCTGTTTATGGAGGTTGATGTATTCCCTCTTTAATAAATGCAAGCAACTCATTAGCATTAATAGAATTTATGAGTAAACATTAAGAAGAAAAGATAACCAGTAGTTTGAAGAACAATTCTTTTGGGATTTGATTTGTTTTTTCTTTTTTTTTTTTTTTATAATAACATCTAACCTTTGTCCACAAAAAAAAAAAAAAATCTACACATTAGGTTCATTCACATTACATGTCTGAGAGTCAGATTCTTTTGGCACACAGAGAGCATGCTGCCTGTTACATTCATGATTTGAGCTGCAGCTTTTGACATAGAGCTTTTATTAAAAAACCCAAACAAACAGAATTGTAAATTAAATTACTGAAATCATAAGAAAATTTAAGGCAGCATCCACAAGTACGCTTATTTTGCAAGAATGGAAACCCATTAATAGTCCCCCTTCCACAGTGTCTTTTAAAAAATATTCTCACAAATTGTAAGTCATTGATGCATCATTTGTTACAGGATCCTGTAATTATTGATGAAATTTTAGAAGATTAATGTCTAGAGGTTGAAATAAGCATGAAAAATACTTATTCAACAGGCTCTGGAAAGAACAAAGGGGTTATTTGATATAAAGGTAGAAGGGGCTACAAGCTACTAAAGTTTTGACAATGTATATTGTTGAGTTACCTTAGAAAATAAGTAAGGGGCAGGAGAATATTATCTGTGCTTTGGATTCAAGTTCAGCCACATACTGCCTATTACAGAACTGCTGTTGGTTGCTGAACCATAATAACATTTTCAAACATGACCCACTTGGGAGTTCAGAGTCTGTGGGGACACCGTGCTTGGGAACTGGCAGAGAGCAGTGAAGGAAGGAGGAGATGCATCAGAAGACCCAGTGGGAAAGGAAAGAGTTTCTGCAAGATATGATGAAAGGAAAGGTTTAGCAGAGGTGGAGAAGAAAAGCAGGAGCCAAAACAGAGTGAGGAGGGAATTTGGAGTAAGGCTGGGATACAAACCTGGGGTAAGGGATGCACAGGGCAGGGACAAGCCAGGGGTGACAGAGCAGAGTTGTGAGCTGGGAACAGGCCAGGCTTACTGCAATCCCCAGGCCAGGATCTGTTCTTTCTCGGCACTACTGGTAATGAAAAATGTTCGTCATCAGAACCAGCTCAGTGCTGCTTGTGAATTCAGACAAAACTGAGTACTTTTTGCTCTAAGTAAAAGAGAAAAATCTCCCTCTCTGGCTGCTGCAGTGTGGGGCAAGAGTGGGAACACCTCCCTCTGTTTCCACTGCCCTGTCCCAGGCACAGAGGCTGTTGCTGGTGGCAGTAATAGCAGCAAGGTCATCACCCTGGGACCATGCCATCGAGGAGAGCTACAGCAAGGACACCTCTTACTAGCATAGTCTGCCACTGTGGACATCTACTTATTTTGCCTCTGCCTGAAGCTGGCCTTATGTTCCTCTCTGGGTGGTAAGTCTACATCAGAAGAATGTCCTCTTACTGCCAGCCCCTTCTCTTTCTTCTCGAGCAAGCTGTCTTAGCCTGGGCCATGTCCCTAAATAGCACCGTAAGAATTTTTTTTTTTTTTAATACATGAAATTACTTACAGTTTCCAACCTTTTTTTCCTGAGTGCTTCTGAACCCTTGTTTCCTCCACAAAATTGTTGTCTCAGTCAGAGCAAGGGATAAGTGGTGATCACTGAACCAGTAACTACTCAATATTTCTTTTTAACATCAGCCATATGGTAAGTCTGTGATCATTGCCTAACTCGGTCAGGGGCTTAGAGATGCAAAGCTTCTTATGCCTTTGTTAGGCCAGCTGTTTCAATTGGGAGGCTGAAGATCAAGCATCCGTGGTGAGGAATTTATCTAAAAAAATCTTACTGTGTAGGGAAGGATTTAAAAAAACCCTGACTCTAATATGTGCTGAAGATTCTTACCTAAGAATTCTTACCAACTAGCCAAGGCTAGCCAGAACATGACATTCCTTCTTTCTTATCCTTCTTGATGGTTTTCTCCTGTTCTTAATCATAGTATCAACCTTCCATGTCTTTTACTTTTAACCGATTTTAGCAACATCAGAAGGGGAAACAAGGATATTTCATTTCCAGTTTTATTTTAAGCAGAGTTCAAAAGTTTCCATAACAGCTGGTGGTAATGCAAAAAACATTTTCTGTCATACTAGTTTAAAATAAACTTCCCAGCAATATCACAAAAGCAGTAGCATTTTGATAAAATTAATTAATGACAGTGCAATTACATGGCAGATGTCTAGTAACTTCTCACTTTGCTGCAGATTGTAATCAGATGTGTTTTAAATGCACCTTATCAATTAACACTGTCCTTAAAGCTCTTCAGAACATTAATAAACTTCCTGGTGATATTGTTGCTGGGAGTGGGAAGGAAAGGTGTTATTACGAAAAAAAAAGTGTGTATTATTCCAATCTACATAATGGTGTTACATTGAGAATGGAGGTAGTGCTGAGTTGGCTGTGGGTGTGTGCTGTGGTCCCAGGCAGAGCCCACCCAGCTCTTGCCTTTGGCTTGCCCCAAAGCTGTCCCAGCAGCTGATCCCATTCCCACAGGTGTGTCTCCTGCTCCTGTAAATTGAAACAATGGGATATACAGAAATTATGCTCATCTTAAACCTTGCGCTTGAAAGGGGAAGAGAACTTGGTTGAAAATAACTTATGTGCCTCTCCTCCTCAGCTCAGGAATCGTGTTAGAGCCAGAAGGCTTCTATGGGTATGTTAACCACAGAAAGGAGGTCAACAAAGGTGTACCCCCCCTTCCTCCTTGCCCTGCCCCCCAGTAAACAGTGCTGGTAAACTGGTAATGCATGAGGAGAAGGCCGTGGCATTCAGCAACTTCTGTTCCTCAGTCCTCAATGGCAGTGGGAGTGCTGCTGGATGTGAGGCTGGACATGATCAGCAATGTGCACTCGCAGCCCAGAAAGTCAAACATGTCCTGGGCTGCATTGCCAGCAGTGTGGGCAGCAGGGCAGGGAGGGGATTCTGCCCCTCTGCTCTGCTCTGACCCCACCTGAGCTGCATCCAGCTCTGGGATCCCCAGCACAGGAAGGACATGGACCTGTTGGACTAAGTCCAGAGAAAGGGCACTAAGATAATTGGAGGGATGGAGCCTCTCCTACGTGGAAAGGCTGAGAGAATTGGGATTGTTCAGCCTGGAGAAGAGAAGGCTTCAGGGTGACCACATTGCAGCCTGCCAGTACCTGAAAACAACCTATGAGAAAAATGGAGAGAAACATTTTACAAGGGCCTGTAGTGACAGGACAAGGAGAAATGGCTTCAAACTGAGTGTGGGTTTAGATTAGATACCAGGAAGAATTTCTTTACTGTGAGGGCAGTGAGGCTCTGGAACAGGTTGCCCAGAAAAGTTGTGGATGCCCCATCCCTGGAAGTGTCTAAGGCCAGGTTGGATGGAACTCTGAGCAACCTGGTCTCATGGAAGGTGTCCCTGCCCACAGCAGAGGGGGTTGGAATGAGATGATGTTTAGGGTCTCTTCCAATTCAAATCCATCAATGATTCTTTTGTGAATTTGTCAGTCAAGAAGTCCTGTTACTGAGTGCAAATCCCCAGTTAGAAGTAATCAAATGGTTCCTTCAAGACCAAAATTACAGAGCCATCCCTGTTGCAGAGTCTGCACAGTGAGTTTTGTGCCCCCTGGTACAGGAGAAAGAGGAGTTGCAATCCAATAAACAGAGCTGCAGTATCAGCTACTCCTTCGTGTAACTTTCCACAGTATCTCACAACACATGCTTCAATAACTGCTGGCAAGTATTGACTTTGGGAGCACTAATCTCCCTGCCAGCTTGTTCATGGTACCAGAGCTGCTAGTAACACTGTGTCAGCAGTTGTAGTTACTGCCTCCAGGTTAAGAGGCATTTTCCCATGCTCTGTAATTACCAGCCAAACACCAAAGAATTAACACTGTCCATCTGACAGATTCAGTGATACTGTGTGATTGCTCCCACTGAAGCAATAACCATTCACTGACCGACCTGTTCCTGCAGAAGACTTGTTTTATAGCTCCATTCAAACACATTTAAGAAAACAAAAATCTGAGGAGAGACTCTATGGCCTGATAAAAGTAAAGCTAAATGTTGTAGCTTACACACTGACATTTTCAGAGCTTTGATTTCAGACACCAAATTGCACAGTCATCGAGGCAATCAATTTAGAATGGCAGAAAACATTTAGATAAACACAAAATCATCTGTTGCATAAATAAAGGTACAGAGGAAACAGAGATGAGTTTGCTAATGGAAGGAAACAAATAAAAAGCCTGTCTATAGAAGAAAGCTCAAATAAAAATGGAGTGATGGAGAGGTTCTCTCCAAGTATCTGTTTATAATGTGCAGTCATTTCAGTTTAGCACCATGAGGAATGAAATGTATAAGCCAGCATCCAGGGCTTCAGGCCAAACCTAGTGTTCTGGTTGTCAGCAAATGGTGAAAACGCTGTCAATTAGCAGAAATCGTTCTCTGTCCTCTCACATCAAAGCAGTGGTAATGTGCCCTTTGATTGCCTGGCAGCAGTAGGACGAGGGAAGGCAGCCTGCTGATGGCACAGGGCCCACGCAAAGTGAGCACCCCGGGTGAGGGTGGAGGGGTTCCCGCATGGAGCCACAGCCACAGTGGGGCCGGGTACCTACAGAGAGGGGATGGCTGATGGGCTCAGAGGGGAATAGCATGAGCCAGCTGACTGGAAAATGAGGGAACCTCATTTTTCTGCTTATTTATGTCACTGGGTGATGCAGCTAAGTCCTCCCCTCTGCTGAAGGAGTGAGGAAAAGATGGTGGATCCCCAGCAGACATGAATGACTTTTCATTATGTGTTTAACATTTGTAATCTATCTTAGTTCTGAGATGCAAAGGAGAATCAACATTAAGAAAATCAGATCCAGTACCAAAATATTACCAAGGATTATTTAGGAATCATAGATACAGGGGTACAATTTTTATTTTGTTTAGGAAATGGCTTCACAGGCACTGGAGTGAAATCTGATCTTGATTATATTGCTATAAACTGGCAGTAAACATAGCTGAGAGCAGAAATAGATCAATAAAAGTCAGTCATAAAACTGAAAATAGAGAGAGGTATTAGGAGTTTGTTAAAGTGGAAAAAAATATGAATAGAACATGTGAGAGCCAGACCCTTTAGCTGGAGATTCAAATGTGGTTCTACTCATCACAAAGTTGTGATCCTGCAGAGTTTCATGCTGCACAAGGGCAAAGATAAACTGAAGACTTGAAACTGGTCACCTTTTGCTTCAAACTGTGGTAAATGGGAACCAATTTTTCATGATCTTGTTCTTTGAAGTTTTCAGATCGTTGAGTTCAACAATAAAAATGACATCAGCAGCATAAAGTTTAAAGTAGAGAATTGATTTTTAAGCTTGGACAGCCAAAGGCAAAAGTTCTCAGTAACATAAAAATGTTAAGCCATGGGGTTCTGGGTCTAAACGTTACTGTAGATCATTTCCACTTGTAATGCAATGTGTATAGGACAAATCTATATCTTGGTAAATGCCTTGCTTTGAACTCCTCCACCACAAATACATTAAAATCATTCATAGGTACTTAGAGCATCAGCATCCGAGTAAATCGTCTGAATGGGAAAGAATTTTCTGAATCCTGTAAGTCACTGTCACTGAAAATTCTGTACTACTAAAAGGCAAACAGTTGCTAATGGATATTCAATAGTGAAATGTGCTTTTAAAAAATGGAAGAGAAAACCTAACTGATTAGGCAGTGCACAGCTTGTTCATGACAGAAGTACTCCTGTCCTGTGGTCACATCCTTGGCTGGATGCTTCTTTTAATCCCAAAGTTCTCTGTTGTTAATTGCACCTTTTTGTTGTCCTTGCAGTTTTTGTGAAGGTTTAAAGCTTTTCAGAGCTGAGCCTTTTTCTGCTACAGGCAGCCAGCACTGCATAGCACAGTGCAGTGCTCTGCTCACTTGCCACAGTTGCAGCTACTGCAGCAGTAGAGAATTGTAATGCAGGTTGCATCGGCCTGTGCCGTACGCTTGGAAATTAATAGAAAAATCAAAATATTTTGTTATTTGGAAATTGGAAAGACAATACTCAGTTAAATTTTAACAGCAAAGCCTAAAATCACTGCTGATATTGGGTATAAGTTTGCTTGTATTTTTCCCCTGAGATTTCATTGACAATTTCAGGCTGCTGAGCAACGTTTAAGAATTTATTCTTAATATTTCTGGTTGCCAGCTTGTGTCTGTATGTTTACAAAAGCAATACTTTTGCACATTTGTGAGCATTTATGTAATAGAAAAGGTTTCAGTAGAAAGGAATGTGTCTCTTTAACCTCGGGATGTGTTCTTCCTGCTGTTGCTGATGGACTTGGGAAAAGCTGGGGTTTTCCTGAGAGTGTTGACTATATTATCCCATGTTTGTACTGGATGAGAATGTTTTAGACTTTCCCATTTCAAAACCCAGAAGTTGCTAACCCTTTCTGCCATCAACTTTTATTTTAAATCAAAGTACAGGGCTGCAGATTGTGGGGTTTAACAGTTTGCAAGATTATGGTTAGTTTGTAATTTTCTGTTTCTTTGATATTGGAGAGTAAAGCAGCAAAGGACATGACTTCACCTCTGTTGACACTTTGGTGGCAAAAGTGATAAAATTATTTCCTTCTTACATCTGATACTTTGTAAAATTCCGGTGGGAGGTTTGGGTCAGTGTTTCTTTCAGCACTTGTCAGTCATGTAGTTACTGACTTTCACAAAACTGCCTGAGCTTCTCATAGGGATTGCGGCAGTGAACATGAACATGCACCTTGCTTGGGTCCATCCCAGCCTATCCTATCCCAGAACCCTGCAGATTCTTTCACTGTGTGGGCAAACCTGCAAGGCCTCTCTAGAGATAATAAGGTGTGAGAAGTCTCTCATAAAAAATGTGGTAATAAACAAGCTAAAGTAATGTTGAGCAGTTGGAAAAAAAACAGCATCAAAACTAGTTCTAGCAGAGGATCAGTGAAATTAAGGACTTTTGAAGTTTATATACTATTTTCCCATTGAGCATTTCTAAAGTGTAGATAAATTGTTACAAAGCAAAATGTCATATTAACCTCTTTTCCCTATTTTTAATTCACACACTTTAAACACAGGAGCACAGATAGTTCCATAAGACAGTTATTCAGCTGCAGGAAACAGCAGAAAATAAGGTGGTTCCGTTTATATTCTCTTACGGATTATTTAGTGCTTTCATATACTATAGCTCAAAGTGTTTCACTAAGCAATGAACTATAGTAGAGATGTGCCATGAATGCAGAACTCACCAGAGGCACAGATTCAAATGCATTAGAGTTATTTTTTGTGTCTGAGTGCTGTAACTTGGATCTATACAAATGATGCATTGGGATGAGTCCTCTGCAAAATAGATGTTTTCCTTTACAGACTAGCCAGAAAATGTGAATCCAGGAGTAATATTTGCAGAGGAAAGGTGTCTTTGAGATAAAGTTTTTTTGCCACCCCATGGAAACGCAATTGAAGATGTGTGAAAAATGCAGGCACAAAAAATATTAGTAAATTTGAAGCATTATTCTACCTTTTTTTCTTTTTTTTTGGTTTGTTTTTTTTTTTTTTTTAATTTCACCAACAGCTAGAATTCCACAAAATAACCAGACACCAGATTTTCCCATGCATTGCAGAAGTGTATAGTAGAAGACAGTTCTTCCCAGAAGACCTTTCACTCTGGATAGAGAGGACAGGAAAAGGTGGTGCTGGCAACTAAAAGATGAGAATTGATGTTTGAAAGCAAATAAGGTACAATGGTATAACAAATTAATGCTGAGCAGTTGCTGAACAATGCACGCATTTTTAACCTCTTCAGTCATGAGGTCACTGTAATGTGCTTCATCATCCTTCCATGGAAAGGCAGGAGAGTCCTGGCTACTGGTGATGCTTCCTTGGCTGCTCTGAAGTGACTTTTTTCACTACAGTGACTTGACCTTGTTTGGTCATTTGCCTACACCCTCAGTCATGTAGAGAATGGAGTGCTTTACACCTTCTTTGGTATTTGAATCTTGCTATTTCTATTCCTCTTTCCAGTATCCTGAACCCTCTTATCTTACATGGAAGTCCTCTGTCTCTTGCTATATTTATTGAAGCTTATATGGAGATAAAGAGTCAGGATGGAATTTAGAAAGTACAGAGAATATCTACTGTGCTTCCTTTAAGTCTCATCCTTCCATAGCACAACAGTATAAAGCAGCAGTCTAACACTCTGGGAATAAAAAAGAAGAAAGGTATCTCGATAATTAAGTACTACGATTAAAGTGAGTGTCTCCAGTCACGTGCTATGTTACAGCATTTCTTAATGGATACCTTGGGCAAAGTGAGTGTCTTTAACACTTACTGCTCATACTGGTTATCACAGAAAGGAAACAATCTGGAGGTTGTTTCAAATAAGAGGAACAACATTACACTGCAGCAACTACAATATCTTTTTTCTCCCTGTTCTTCCTGTTGTCTTTATTCAGAGGAGTTTGGAGGATCATAGAAGTCAAGTTATAATGATTTCCAAAACTTAAGTTTTTTCTTATTCTAGAACAGAATCCCCATATTTCTGTGTATCTCATGCTCATGTAAATGGTATTGTACAAAAAGCACAACTCAATTAATATAATAATTGGTCTGATACAAAATCTGCAGAAAAAAACCACAAGAACCTTGTCTTTTGGAAGAAACGGATTATGTTCTAAGTAGCTCACTTTCAGACTATAAGTTCTCCATGTCCTGCTACAGGTAACAGTCCAATGCCTTATCCTTTGGACTGGAATGCTCAGATTTGGGATTTGAATGGGGTTTTGTTTTTTTGTATTTTTGCATCTGTGCAGAAAGATTGTGGGGTGCCTTTTCTTCAGGCATTGGGCAAGTCAAAGTTTTCTATGATTCTTAGACTGTGTCTAGTTATTCAATGTCCCTGCTTATGACTCTGGAGTTTGACACCTGATGTAAACAGGCATTAAAGTCTTCAATTAATCTTTGTGTTCTAAGGAGTGGATAATATAGTTAGGTGAGCTATGAAACTTTGGTGTAAATGCTCCAAGCAGATTGAATAGACCAGATCCATTTCTTTCAAAATCTTTCCTATTTTATTCTATGCCACCAAGGGAAGTCAGCTCTGATGCCCTACATGATCTTTATGGCAAGTCATTAGAACAAACACTGTTTTCTCTGTGGTTATGTTCTTTTGCTGTGGAGGTTTAACAGTCTCTCTGTTCTTTGCTATGGATTGGTTTGTTCTTGCTACAAGCACACCAGTACATTTTTATGTAAAAAAAAAAAAAAACA
>VYZT01054832.1:240922-284636 GCA_013400735.1 Pomatostomus ruficeps
CAGTGGCCTGTTAACATAAGGCCTTGGTTCAGTGTGAAGCACTATTTTTTATGCTAGAAGATTGGCTATGGCCTAAAATACCAAGATCTGTGTTCTGACCCTCAGTCTCTAACAGCTTCTTCACAGCCCCGGGCAAGTCACTTTAACTTTCTTCTCTGAGAACTGTGGATGGTAATGAATACTGCAATATCTCACAGGGTGCTGGAAAACAAAATTTCTGCTGGATAATCTGCAAGGAGAAGGTAGTATGGAAAAGGAAAGATTATTAGCCATAAGTTAAAAGCAAATGCTATTAAAATAGCATTAAAATCATATGTGTTTCAGGGAAATGTACCTTCTGAGTAGCTAATAGAAAACAGCAGCTACTGTATGCTGTCAGGAGTGGAGAAGAAAAATGTCAAATGTGCTCTACTTTGCCACAGTTCTTGATGCACCGGTTATGTGCTCCAGCTCTCAGATTGCCTTTGTGTCCCTCTCTGGACTGGGAGTGTCTGGCTCATGCCCAAGCCAGGACATACTCCAGGGCTCCACTAGTACCCTCAGCTGTGCCAAAGTGAGGTGGGAATCACCTCCAATGAGAAAGTCACAAGTAGTGCAGAAATAGCTACTCTCTCCCCAGTTTAAGCTCTTCCAGAGTTTAGCACGTGATTTCTCTCTTTAAAACCACTGAAGAGGTCTCAAACACTTTGGGATTGGGGCTATATTCATTCAGCATTCTTTTGCCGTAAGGATCTTGGATTGTGGGGAAGAAGCCGTAGTATCTTATGTGTTGAAAGCTCAGGGTAAGTTTCTTCGCTGTTAACTGCTAAGGACCAGTCTCTCTGTGGAACAATTTCATTCATGTTCTTGCAGTGCATCTGGTGTATTAGTTGCCAGAGAAATAAAATTGTCTGGCTCTTCTCATGCATAACTTTTATTGTTGTTAATATTAAAAGTTTGCTAGCAGAGACAGAACTGCTGTCAGGAGTGGCATGGTGGGAGGGACGATGCTCTCCAGCTATGCCTGGCAGTTGTGTAGGGAAACAACGGTGGGAGAAGTCACCTATAAAACAAATGGCATTGCTTGGCATTGATAAATACTGTGGCAGTTATGCAGAATTTAGAAGTGATAATAAATGGGAAAATATGAAAGCTCATTTAGTGAAACATATGAATATTCTAACCAAAAGAGTGAGTAAGACCCTGTTTGTCACTACTGCAACACGTCAGTTCGTGACACAAACCAGCAGGGCAGTATTCCAGTATTTGGTGTGCTGATTACAGCACAGTGAAATAAAGTCACTTTGTAACTTGTCAAACAGTAAAATGTGGAACTATTCTAATGGCTTATTTTTTCTTAATGTTAATGTGGTGTAATTAATGGAAAAATATGGACATTTACATAAATAAGTCTTCAGTCACCTTAGAAGAATACCTATACAGGTGAAATCCTTATTTCTCTGGTTATGCTCTTGTTTGGTGGAAAACTGTTTTCACGGAAGGGGCAGCAATCAGATCTTAAAGTACATAAGCAATCTCTTGTACTTGACTAACATTTAAAGCTGTCTTATGGAATCTGTTTCTTGGTTTGCTTTTAGCCATTTGAACTTTCCTGCTGTCAGTAAAGTCTACAAAAAATGACAAGGGGCTTCTGGTTTATACACCAGTGAACTTTGAGCTCTTCTGAGACAGTGGTCACAAGCAAAACCTAAACATTTCAGAATTATTATTACTATTATTATTACTACTACTACTATTATTATTATTATTATTATTATTATTATTATTATTATTATTATTATTATTATTAATTCAGAAATCACCAGTGTCTGATGGTTTAGTTCACTTGATGTTCAGCTCATCCAGCAAGATTCCAAGATACTTGTTCCTGCAGTACTGCAAAAATTATCCTCAAATAGATGGTTTCTGGTGTGGGAGGTAGGGTTTCTTAAGTTTCATGTTTATTTACTCAGCAGTGTGTTTTGGGCAGCAGAGTGTTGGAGTAGATCAGTTGTAGCTGCTGTTTGGTAGTGGCCTGTATGCAAACATGTCCAGTGTTTCTGTGGTCTTCAGCTGTTAAGACTGTCAAAGTATTTCTGCAGGAAAAAATATCATAAGCAAGTCATGGCTTCACCTTTGAACCACAGCAAGATGTTTTTCCTTAGTCAACAGAATACTGTAGTTTGAATAAAGTATTGCTTGTTTTGTGTTTATCTGCATTAATGTCTAATGCATTAGCTGTATAATTTAAATTTTATGCATTTTTTTGAGAGAACATAGAATGGCTTTTATTAATATCTTCATTGCATTTATTTCCTGAGGTAAGTACCAGCCAAGGTATGGTCTGGGGCACACATGTTCTGTGAATGCCTAAATGAGTATTGCATTGAGGTTTTAGGTCAAATTCTGGACTTTATTATATATTTGTAAGAAATTACTTTCAAATTGCATTTGACATATCCTTCCATTCTCAGTAGTTTAGGAGGTGACATCCAGTATGAAATATATTCAGAGACCTCAGGTACAGGATTTGTAATAAAATTGCTTTCCTGATTCCATGGCATGCTTTATAGAAGCTTTATGAAAAATCAGATATGAAGTTTTCTTTTTCTTTCAGGACTCTCTTTTGGTATTTGGAACTTCTTTTATCTAAATGTTCATCTGTTACAATATTAGTAGGTGACTTCCTGTTTAGAAACTATATACAGGATTCACAAAAGTGCAAATAATTTATATTAAGAAGGCTGTAGCTTTCACTGGAGGTGTCTGAAAGTGCTGTTCAAATGGATAAAAATAAAAGCAATTTCTTAGGCATATTGTGTTTAATATTTTTCAGTATTTCTAAGGCAGCACTACTATGTTTAAACCAAAATTTAAGACTAAAATCTCCTATTCACGTATAATAATTGTATGTTGCAGAATAAATCATGTGTGGTGTGTGGGAAATGGCTGAGTCTGAACAGTAAAGGCAGCCGTTTTGCTGATTCCTGACACCTTTGGGTATGAAAATAGATGTGTAATTCTGCTGGCCTTCATTGTAATGCTGCTTGGAAAGAAGCAGCAGGGGCAGGTTAGACTGCTGCCCACCTGGAGGCTTTCAGCTGGGAGAGCTGGCAGGCTTCTGCAAAGGTCAGGGAGGGATTCTGGGGGCTGTGCATCCCCTTTGGTGGCAGATGGTACCTGGTAACCCCTGGTGCCAGCAGCAGCTCGAGAGGCTGGGCAGGTTGTTACCAATTTGCCAAAGCACTCAGAAAGGGCAAAATCCACCTGCAATTATCCTGACAAAGCAGGTCCGGTCCAGAGAACGTCAGGCTAAAGGCAGCTGCTGTCATGGACACAGATTTAATCATGTGATATCCAGGGAGTTTGTTGTAGTTACTCGTTCTAGATTTTGCAGTATTCTTTAATATCAGATATGACAGCTTTGCTTTTTTTCTGCTGAGGTTCTGAGTGCATATAAAACCCCCAATTTAAATATATGTGGAAATATAAATATCAAAATAATGGAGCTGAACAGAGCTACAGGGACAGCCAAGGTCCTCACTTAAAAAGGTATATTTTGAATTTGTCTTTATTTCTGTGTCACAACAGTTCACATCCTCCAAACTGTATTATTAAGAGTTTTTAGGACTATACTCAGACACTTTACACCAAATAAAACTGATGAAAAAAAGTTATTGAGCAAGACAGAACACTGTAGGTATGACAAGCCATACTTCATGTCCTTGCTAATTAAGAAATGCAGCAAGAAAATAATTCACTCATTTTTTCTATGGTAATGAGTTTTTATTTTTTATTGAAAAAAATACTTAACTAAATTACAGAAAACCAGTCCACTTTCTTTATCACTCTGAAATACTTTGTTATTAAAAAAACCCGTTTCTTTAAAAGTAAACCAAATTGCTAGTTACATTGTCACAATCACAGTATCAGAAATATGTTTAGAATAGGTAATTTGATATTAAAACAATTATTGTGCCTCTTTGCAAAGGAAAATGATAACAAAAACCATATTAAAACTGTATGTTTAGAAAAGCACAAACTAAAAGTAATACCATTTTCTTGTTTTCTTCCTTACTTTTTAAAAGCAAAGAATGAGCTACAGTATCTTTTACTAGGTACACTTTT
Source organism: Pomatostomus ruficeps (assembly GCA_013400735.1). NCBI lineage: Eukaryota > Metazoa > Chordata > Aves > Passeriformes > Timaliidae > Pomatostomus > Pomatostomus ruficeps. Next base: position 245,030 of record VYZT01054832.1, read on the forward strand.
GAAATACTTATGTACTTAATACACCTTACATAGTTATAAGTCAGCTGCCCCAAAATCCACACCAAAATGACATTGTTCATAGGCAAGTGAAGACCTTTGCATCACCTGTAACTGGTAGCACTAAACAAGATTAGATTAAATAAGGAAGAGAATGATTAACAATCTGAAGAAAATTGACTCAGTGCTGATTAACTCCCTCTAAGAACATGTAGCCAAACAAGTGGGGTTTCACAGAAAAGCAAAGTAAATGATCAGGGACTTTTAGGAAGCAATTCTCATGGAAAAAAAATGTGTTAATAAGACTGGAATTGCTTTTCTTTTTTTTTTTTTTTTCTTTTTTAGAAAGGGAAATAATGGTAAATATATTGGAGTTGACCTAATAATATGAAAAATAACATACCATTCTTCAGAATTTTTGATCTTACTTAATTTCAATCTTTTTTAAAGACTGTGAAGATGTCCACATCAAGGCTTGTCCTAATCTCTACTGTTAGAAGTAGATATTGATCAGGTGTTACTGCACATAGGTATGATATGGGCTTCTTGCACCTGTTCCTGAAACAACTGATACTGGTAGCAACAAGATACAGAGACAACTAATGATTTGTGTAGTAACAGACTTGAACTTCCTTCTGATAATGGTAAACTCAAATCAGTCAGTGGCTCACTGCTGTCTCCAAACCAAGATTATCAATCTGTGAGCATTTTCAGTATCTGTAGTTTTGCATCCCCGTTCATAAAAATAAATCTGTTCAGTTGGATAACCATAGTTTCAGTCTTTCTGATTCTCCAAGGAATTAATCTTGCTGTCCAAAGGATCTGTTTAGAAATGAGCTGATTTTTTGTTGTTGTTGCTTAGTAGCTCAGTACAATGCACTTGGAATGCAGCAATGGCCATGAGCATTTTGAAGACTTCATTACCTCTGATGTGAAATTCCTCAGCAGTGGGATCAGTAGATATTCTCACTTTAACTTGCATTGTAAAATGCTGTACAGGCTTTGTATTATAGTAGGAAATACTACTAGTGTATTGTTGCTCCCTATGAAAGAAAAAAAGGAAAAAAAAGGAATTATCAACTTTTAAAATTTTGAAGTTGCAGTTTTCCCCTTGCTCACATGCTGGGGACTACCCTGGCAAAGGAGGCAAACACTGAAGGTCCGTCTATTGCCTACTCAGCAGGCCTGCACAGAAAACTGACTGCTGAGGTTCCTGCCCGTGGGGGCTTGGAGCTTGTTTGGTCACACCTACACAGTTTGTGAAGTGCATTAGCTCCCTACCATGTCAGTGGAAACAGAGGAGGGCAATTCCAGATGGAAATTCATCTTACTGATTTCTCTGAGGAAGTTGCCCATTTCTTTTGTTGTGTGTAGAGGCAGTTTATGGTAATTATGGTGTAACTACGTTCACCTAATTTTGGATCTCTGCAGGCATTTGTAGAGTCTGGTTGGTGTGGCATATACTAAAGCAGCTTCTTTAGGGTGAGATGAATCATGTCTAAAAATACTCATTCCTCCCCATTTACTGTAAGGGAAGTCTCTGTAACTACCTCTTAAATAAATGTCTCAGTTTTCTGTGTAGGAGAGTAATTAGGCCATCAGCATTTTCTGTGATGAAGGATTTAGTCTAAATTCTTCTCATAAGAGCTGCTCCGCTTGGCCTAAACAATTAAGATCCACCAACTAAAACAAAAGAACATTAATGAACATTAACATAAAAAAAAAACAGAATGAAAATTCAGTTGTCACAGTTAATTAGCCATACCACCGAGGAACACGAGTTCTGGTTTCAGGAGGTGCTGAGCAAAAAGGTACAACAAGGACTGGAAGTCAGAACTATGGTCACAGGTAAATGCGCTAAAACTAAGCCTTGTGCTGAATGTGTCTCTTACCTAGAAATTATTTATGCAAAATGGAAATGAGGAATGATTTAAAGTTGCCTGCAGGGCCCCTCGAATACCTTAGACTTGTGCTTGGCAGATGGTGTTAGTTGGTTTGAACCTGGATGGGTTTGAATCACCTTCTGCAGAAGAAGGATTTGAATGCAGGTCTCCTACAACATTTCTGAGTACATTCCTTAAAAGCTGAAGGACAGAAGTTCCAGTGGGGGAACAATCACCATTCATTCCCTTCAGCAGCGTTTTGAAGGACAGGACTCATTTCCCCCTGACTTCTGAAGGACCTGGCTCATGCTCCTTCCTGCAAAGGTTGCACCAGGTGCCATGTTCCTGCATGTTGCAGAGTACAGGCTGGTGTTTGAGGTGGGGGTTTCCTGTTCCTTACTTTGTGGAATTTCACATGCAGCTGACCTATTGAACCCCATTTTTTTGGTGCAACCCAACTCTTCTCAGCACTGCCATCAGCCTCAGTACTGTGGATTCTGTCTGGGAAAAGGGAAAAATCTGTGTGTTGCTTAGTTCCTTTAATGCTGAACCTTTCCAGCCCTGCTCCTATATGACCAGACCTCTTGAACTACAAAGGACACACCTTCTGTCAGCTCAGGGAAGCACTTCAATCTCATCTGAAAGTCAGAAAGTTATTAAAACAAATGGAAATGGAGTATACATGTGTGTAAATGACTTTTTCACAGAGCAAATACAGCTCCAAATCTGTTCCTTCCTTATATTCTTTTCGTTACTTAGGGTGCTCCCTGTGTGAGATCTGTTTCATCTTCCACGCATAAAGTCTACCCTCAAAGTAAATAGTTTAAGACACTATACTCTATTCAATAGTGCTGATGCTATAACAAATAAAAAAAATTAAAAATAAATAAGTAAGCCCAGATGCTTCCAATGCACTAATGCACTTGACAAAAAAAAAAAAAAACCAAAAACAAAAACAAAAAAAACCCCCATAATTTTACTCTCTTCAGTCTAGAATATGCTTGACAGTAAGATCTTACAATTATATAGAACTTTTCATTTTGAATAATCTGTATGTGGTCTGTAAAGAGACAAGGAGTTCATGTACCACCTTCAAAGAAGCAGAAAACGAGACACAGAACAGTGAGAGAGGGAATCACTTGACCAAAACCAAACCTTTCCAGACACTGGAATTAATTCCTTATTTATTACTTCTTGCTGATTTTTGACCTTTGTTTAATCTGAATGAATGGACTAATAAAGGAGCGCATCAGTTTTAAATGCTGCCACTGTGCTTTTTTGATTAGCCAGTTTGCCGTGTGAATGACTGTACTTTCATAAGCAGACATTACCATTGAATTTTTAAATGTTAAATTTATCATAATAAAAACGTGCATGCTATTGTCACACAGGTATTAAGTTAGATATTTTCATTTATTGGTGGAATGAACCAAACAGTAAGGGAACTCAGGAAGAATCAAGGATAACACTAAAGATAAAACTAAAATTTATACTGGTAATTGAATTATGGCACTCCCCAGGCAGGCCTGCTAGGCCGAGGGCCTGAAGGAGAGCCACACAAAGAACACACAGAGGCAGCAGGAGAGAGAGCAGGAAGAGAGAAGGCAGAGCCCTCCGACTTTATTTTATATGTTTTCACACATCACCGTGGATTGGAGGTAGAAATCACCACCTCCTATAATCCACTTGGTCAAAGTATTTGTCAATCATATTTCTCCACCCAGTATACTGGAATTCGTAAACACAGATACAATTTAGGAAAACATAGATAATAGAGAGAAAACAAGTCATGGCCATGAGAGAGAAAATCTCACAAGAAAACACTGAACACTGCAAAGTCAGGGCAACATTGAATAATGTAAATTTTAAGTTATATCTTTTTAAAATTGACAAGCTTCTTTTTTTAAGAATTATCCTACTAAATTTTTAATGTGTTTCCAAAAGGAATTGCAATCTGTCCTACTTCAGTGTGTGAAGTATGCAATTGCCAATTAATATGCAGCTATGGAATTTAAGTAGACATAAAATCAGGTAACATCTAATATCTATGCTGTCTTTATTGCACTTTGCTTTGAAGCATCTAGATTAACTACAGCCAGAGGTTCATTGGACTAAGTGAACCCCAAAAGCAACCCCATTTTTTGATATCTGAAAAGAATTATTTTAATCTTTTAATTACTATTTTTGTTAAATATGAGCTTTGATAATACATACAATATAAGAAAAAAATATTTTTTAGAGTGCCTTGTTGATGCTTTTATATATTTTCTATATATCCTGAATAGGAAAAAAAAAAGGAAAATAAATGGATTCTATCTAGAAGCATTTGTAATTTGTGATCATTTTCTGGTTTTCTCAGAAATCATTGTAATTATGGTGTTGTTTGTAACAGAACATGGAAAAACATCTCTTCATTAGCTGGCACTTGTTTCAGGCTGCACAGACCCTTGTAAATATAGTTTACAATGAACTACCCATGAATCATCATACTTTGCTAGCGAATGTTATGAGACTGTACAAAAAAACCCACAAACAATCTTTCTCAGGTGTTTTGGGTCCTGTCAGGGTAAACATTTTGGTGTTTATAACACAGACCATGTAACTTCTAGAGCCACACTGAAAGACATGATTGGCTGTCCAGTGGGTTAAAACTGTGTTCATTTTTATTACCTTTTGGGAAGGTGCTTTGTAAAGACTCATTCTTCTGAACACAAATGACTGTTTTTACACTAAACATACTTTATCCAAATGGAAATTTAGAACATAAAAAGCTGATTAACCTTAATTCTAAATAATGTGTGTATAGTTAAGATGTGAACATTTGCTGTGTGCATTTGTTTTTCCTCTAAAGGACAATGATTATGTTGGCCTGTGACTTGCATTAGAGGACACATGAGTCACCAACATGCCATGAGAATATCCAGTTGTCATATCAAATTTATCATTTGTGTTAGCAGACTTGTTTAAGTAGAAATAATTATTTCACATTGGACTTTAGACAATTAGGTCAAAACTTTATTTAAAAATGGAGAAAAAAATTAGCTGCTATTCTATTTTATTATAGCATTAGTGCCCGAAGTAGTGTTTTGGTCTTACCGGAAACTTTATCTTGGTGAGAGACATCACTGTTTTCTAAATGAATTTATGAGTAAAGAAGGAATTACCAGATTCTTAGGCAAATAAGTAGCTTAAGAATATGTATAATGTGCAAAATATAAATATTCTTATCATGAATCATTAGTTTATTCACTTACATAAATGCACAGACATCTCAGTTTGGGTGAAGCCATTGCAAGCAGAATTATAACGCTACTGGTGTTTGAACATTTCTAAGCGAGTATATTCTTTTTTCCAGGAAAGAATACCTCTCTAAACTGCTTCTTGCAATTTCTAATTAGCTTAGTTATAACAGCATCTAGATTTTGCTATTCTTATGATTCCTGAAACCAAGCCTGTAAGTAAAAAATTAAAAACCCCCAAAAACAAAGACAAAACACCCCACAAAAACAAAGAAATAAACCCTAAACCCAACAGCAAACAGATAGATAAATAGTTAAATAGACTAAGCACACCATTTTGCAGTGGAACTACTACAGCGGGATGGTACGTGGAATAACTGTCACTTAACCATTTAAATGTGGTTGTTCCCAGTACAGATCCCAGTATAACTTCTAGGAAGACAGTGAAGACCTGTTCCTCTGGGTCAGACCTTTTCTTGCACAAGTTTTCCTTTTCTGCATTGACTTTATGCCCACACAGGGCACCTGGGGCAGCAAGTGCTGTGCAGCAAGAGCTGTGGACTTCGTAGTGACTGGAGAAGAAGGGCAGCAGTGAGTTTGTCTTTGTAGCTTCCAAACTGATTCCAGTTTATTAGCCCTAATAACGAGCCTTATGGCCACCTTGGCAGCCTTTTGACTCAGATACAGGGATAAAACTGGAACCATCTCCTTAGGAGAGCTGCAGGACATCCAGAACCCTGCATAAACTGCTTAGCCCATACCAGCTCTTAGCTTCTCTGAGCAGCTGCTGAGACCTTAAGTAATTACACAGCTCTCCAAAAGACTCAGTTTCAATGTGTTGTGAGGGGGAGTCTGTATTCAGTTCATTTACCCTGAACAGCCATTCCACAGCTGAGATACGAAGCTATCCCTTTGTCTTTGTTTAACATATAATTATGGTTTCTTAATTGCATTTTAATACCATCTGATTTTTAATTCTACATATGCCCTCTAGGTATGCTGTAATTCATTAACAAGTTGAATGCATATTTTTATTTTAACATTTTTGCAAAGAGGTAATTTTGTTTGCCTTTTAGTTACAAAACGTATTTTAAATTATTTAAAAATGCCTAGATCAATTTTTCTTATATGTTTCAGCATTGCAAATAAGACTGTCTAATTCAGAAGAAAAAATTACAAACTCTTATGACTACATGGCAGGTCATCTAGTGGCAAAAAAATCATGATTAAAAATCTCATCTTGAAATTTACCTGTTTTTGCACAATGTACTGCTACCAAAACAATTCATACAATGTTTCTTAAATCTTAAGAATTGTGAGAGCCAATCCTCACCTGACTTCCTGTGAAAATGTCTGGGAAAGCCTCTTCTTGTAGGCTTCATGCTGTACTGCCCAGTCATGTTACCAATTTGGGAACAGCCCACAGTACCTGTATGGAGGTTTTCTTTTTGAAAGATGCATTACCCATATTTGCCAATTCCTGTTACCTGCTTATGCATCACCTGTGCAGCTCAGCTGACTTCAGTGGAATTATTTTTGATAAAGACTGGACAGAATGGCTGTCCTGGGTGCAAACTGTGTGAATTCATGGCTCTTTGTGCCAGAATTCAAATGAGACCTTTCCAGTTCTGCACAAACCGTAGAAAATAAAATATTGTCAGCAGAATATCTTCTGGGAGCAGTGAGGAATCCTATCAAGAGGACTTTCCTTCTGAAGAAAATCACTGGTAGAAGTCTGGGCAAGCAGAAAGTTTGCTGCTTCCTCCTAATCATAGGATGATGGTGAGGAAGGTCTGTTGCTTTGTATTGGGAGGCAATGAATTGTGTAAATTGAACCCTTGAATAAAATTAGCCTGTTGGTAATGTGTTGGGGACAAAGCAAGGAAGAGAAGTTGCTCATAAACAGGTGATTGAAGAAGAAGGCCTTAAAGAGGCAACATGAGAAGTCACTGAAAAATCTCAGTGTGTCTGTCTTTTGCAAGACCAAGCTTGAAGAGATTTTTGTATTTTCATATTCTTTAAAGGCTTCAAGTAGCTGCAGATTGAGAACAGTAATGTTCATGTTTTAGCCCCCTGATCCCAAGAGGGGAATCTGAGGACAGAGTTGAGAAACAAAATTGTGTAAGAAAGATGTGTAAGAAGGAAGAACTACTTCAAGTGGTCATTATTTTAATTTCTAACATGTGAAAGAGGAAGGAGTGGATTAGGTGCACCTCATCAAAGGGTATTTATTCTCATCTAATTTCTAGATTTAAATGTAGTTTGGTCAGAATCCCAGAGTCCTCTGCTCAACCATAGCCACACTGGTCATTAAACAAATGTATGTGCCTGAGGAATTTTCAAACCATGAAGCCAAGAATCTCATTTGGGTTTTTTTTGTACCTAAAGTGCAACACACTGAGGGATGTTACGTGTTTTTCTTGGACTGGGCTCACAGCACATCAGATGCAGTTACTCAGAGAATAAGGATCATGGTTTAATGTAGTCCTTTGTAGTGTGAGATACAGTGTGAGGTGTACATGCTCTCCTGGTAGAACCAGCTCAAAAAAAGGACACCAGGAGAAGGGTCAAGCGATGTCAGCATGAATCAGTCAGATGTGGAATTCATATGTTTTAGCTTCATTCACAGGACTCTTTGTTTCATGCATTAATGCATAGTCTCACATATTTCTGTTTGACTTGGAAATTCTTTGCAAGTAGTCACTCATTTTCTTGACAGTTTAAGGAAGTTACCAGTGTTTTGTGCTTGTGCTTAAAAATAAAGATTTTTTGTAACTCATTCAGTTCAAAACGTTTCATATGTTAAGTACTTGCTGAAAGAAAGGATTATAATGTAGTTAAAGTGTAGGACAGGGCATCCTGTGGGGCCAAATATATAAAGGATATAAATAAAAGGGCTAAAATAAATGATATAGCTGTTGTGGGCATTTGACTGTTCAGAAAGTAGAAAGCAACAAATCAGGCAAGGATTTTAGTAAATCTTCAGCAGGTTTTCTGTGTGCTGGTATGTACAGTAATCTGAATAGGTCTTCCTAGTGCAGCAGACCATGAACTGAAGTTGTTCCTATTAACTTAAACTGGGTCATCTAACTCCCCATACTGCTGCCAGAAGCCCACTGCAATAATCACAGAACCATAGAATGGTTTGTGTTGGAAGGGAACTCAAAGATCATCCCATTCCAATCCCCCTGCCATGCGTAGGACACTTTTCCCTAGACCAGGTTGATCAGAGCCCCATCCAACCTGGCCTTGAACACTCCCCAGGGATGGGGAGTCCGCAGCTTCTCTGGGCAACCTGTGCCAGGGCCTCACCACCCTCACAGGAAAGAATTTCTTCCTTACCTCTAACCTCCACCTACCCTCCTTCTGGAGCCTTCTCCCCTCCAGGCTGAACAGCCCCAACCCCCTGAGCCTGTGTTCATAGCAGAGGTGCTCCAGCCCTTGGATCACCCACCTGACCCTCCCCTGGACCCGTTTCAGCAGGTCCACGTCCTCCTTGTGCAGGAGGCCCCTGAGCCACATGCAGCTCTGAAAATAGTTCTGCAATAAAAGAACTATGCTTGGGTCATACATGGGTCACTACAAAAACATTTCTAAAAAATGTTACCAGTTTATGGTAGCAGTGCAGAACATCTTGATTTGAAAGTAATTCTTTGTGCCAGAAACTTTTGTAGAAAAAATGCTGGGTTTAAGCTTTGAAGAGGTTAGAAGTTAAGGAACTGGAGAGATGACTTACTAGAACTCATACATATTTTATTTCTTTTAATACCTCACTTTTCACCCCACCAAAACAGCTTCTAATGGATTCTCAAGTCTCTAGAGACAATTTTTAACATTACTTTTTGATAGGATAAAGTGCATCCATATGTCTGCTTCATTGAATGTTCCTAGTGCTCTCTGGAAAGCAGCACTTCTGTTGACAGCAATACTTTTTTGTCTTATGGGTTTTTTTCAATTAAAGCTTTTGGAAGACCAGTCCATACAGATTTAGCCTTAAATTCTGATTTGGTTGCACTGCTATATAATGTGTAGATTTGACATTTTAATAGATGCCTGAAAAAAAATGAATGAAAAGATCCCAGTTTCTATGTCACTTGGTCACTGTTGTGTCCTTAGTCAGGTAAGGAATCAAAGTGATATTCTTAGTACAATACAAGAAAACCTTTATAAGCTTATGCAGTCCCCATATGGTATTGTAAAAAGAAGTTTAAAATGAAGCTTCAATGATACTTTAGCAAATTTTTGTTGATAGTTTGGCTAGGAAGTTAACTGTCCCAGCATGAAATATAATTAGAATTTATGCCAAAATGTTAGAGGCGGAAGGAAATGCATGGGAAGGAGTGGCGAGGCTGTTGCTGGGAAGTTTGCAAGTGGACTGCAGGCAGTCTATGAGACACTGGTTTCTAAATGCTGATGTCGTGTTTCCCTGCATCAGTCTGAGATAATTTTTTTTCTTTCTCCTTTATGATTCCATTTCTCTTTTACCCTCACTAAAAGCATGTCTACATTGTTAGTCACTGTCTTAACTTCTGAGGCAGACCAAATGACCAGTTCAGACTGGATATCTGACTCTTAGATAGCTAAAGAAGAATCATATTTGTTCTATGGTAGCATTTAATTTATCCCCAGTAAGTGAGGAATGGAAGATAAATGGAGCTGTGAGAGTTGTGAATCCTGCAGTTTCAGTGGTTTGGGTGCTTTCAACTTTAATTTTCCTGTTCCAATATCTGTAGCATTAATTCCCTGACAATTCAAAACCGCATCAGGGAGGCCTGTAAGAAATTAAATTCTGAAAGCAAAATAAAGCAATCAGTGTATGATGGTGAAAATAGATGAGGGGTAAGAACCTTTGTAAGAAATTTGAGTAGCCCAGGTGGTGCCGCAGGGTGCCCAGGGGCAGCCAGGCATGGGCAGATGAGAAGTATAGAAAGTGGGGACAAAAGCAAATGGGTAACAAGTTAAATATAAAGAATTTGACTTAGCAGAATTCCTTTTCTGTGTCAGTGTAACTCCCTTGTTTTATAAGTGTAGTATTTTTATTCAGGATTGTGACAGCTGCAGTGCTGCCTTATGTTGGGAGAATAGAGTACTGGGAGAAGCAAATCAATTGATGAGAATAAGTGCTAACAGCATAATACCTCTACTTTCCTGCAGTTGAATCTATGAGACTGTAAAGCGATTTTTTCCTTGAAAACCAAAGACTGCATTTCTGTAATTATGGTAAAAATACTACTGGAAGCAATCCCAAGCATTTTGTGAGACTCATCAATACATTTTTAAAAGTCCTTCTCCAACAGTGCAACAATTTGATTTTTGTTAAAGTGTTGCATGCTGTGGCTGAAACCTACTGATGTGAAAACACCACCGAGGTATTTTTCTGTGAAGACGTTTATGTGGAAATCACAAGTGGTGAAGCACAGCAGCAGATTATCTGTGAGATTTGATCTTACTCATTTTCTGTAGGTATGCAGAATTAGAATTTCCAAACACAGTAAATTTAGCAGTTGCCTGGTCCAGAATGCAACTTCATAAGCATGCTGGTTTTACAAATGGGTTCCGAATGGTGGCGTCACAGGCAGAGGCTGCTGCATGATGTTCTCAGCAGCCCCTCAGCAGGACCTTGTTAGACAGCCTGGGAGGTGAGTACTCACTGATTGCAGTCTGTGAACGGGGGGGACAGCATTGTTCCAATTGACCTTTGGCACATAAAATCCAGGTAGGTTTTGTGACCACCTAATAAACAATGGAAAGACAACAAGGCTGTATTTTAAAGGTGGATATACATTACATGATACTTCAGCTTTCTGGTGCATTTGACATTTTTAAGGTAGCCTAAATATTGAATAAAGAGCTCTAATAGGCTTTTTATAGGCTTTTATCACCTGGTAGCTGCCAGAGAAAAGTCAATCATATTATTGTGAGGTAAGAGAAGTTCTACTACTTCTCAGCTCCTCTCTTCCACCTCTAATGCACTCAACAGCAGCAAATTGGTGCCTGCAATGAATCTGACTCTGCTCCAGGAAGCCCTGGTTAAACAATTGTTTTCAAAGTCTAAGGTCAGCTAAAGCACCACAATATGCTGAAATCCTACTTTTCAGAAGCCTGGTACACATTTCAATGATGTTTTGTATCTTTTAATGAAACTATACTGTAAAGGAATGTTTTATTTCAAGAAAAGCATCTTCTAAAACAACTTTTGAAGGAATATATGGCATTGGAATAAATGGGCAACTGTTACCAAATAAAAATACCATTTACACACAAATTGAAATTTCTTTTAAAATAAAGCTTGTAGCATTTTTGATTAGTTAAAGCAAGGAAGCCATATTTACTCTTTCCTTCTTGAGACTTTTAAATGCAACAGCTGGAAATTAAATTTGGTACTTCCTCTCTTAGGCATACTAGTGCTGGAAACAGACAAACAAACAAAAATTCCTTGTTGAGAAACAGGCTCAAAAAGTCCTAAAACATCTCTCTCTTATAAGTTTTTTTCTAAGGGAATGACAGTTCAAATTTCTTGGAGAAAGGACCTTTCAAAATTCCTGTCTTTAAAATGCAGAAAATTATTTGCAGCAAAGAGTATTTTGAGTCGTATCTAGTTTGGAATGTAAAAATTAACATACCAGTCAAAAAGGAATGAGCCTATTTATGAAGATCAAGGCAAAAATTATTCATTTCTAAAACACTGAAACTTCTGGAGGATGGAGGAAGGCATCTTGAGGCCTTGAGTAATGAAAACTTTTAACCACGGTGCTTTCAAGCAAGACAAGCTTATACAGCTGTACAGAAAAGGCTAGAGTATCATGAATTCCACGTCCCGTTCTGCCATAGGAATCAGCTGAGAGAAGTGACATTTTAGCTGGCCAGGTCAGCAGTCTTTCAGATGCAGGAAGACTTCAGAGCACCTGTTTATCCTAGAAGAGCTTGGTTATGAAAAAGGTCTCAGTTACGGAAAAGACATGGGTGATGTACCATCGCCATCACTACAGAAATGTGCCATAGCTTAGGGCATGACCTAGGGAAAGCAGAGAAAGCTCATTGCTACTGTAAGCTGAGAGAATTTGAGAGAAAACTAAGAATTATGTTGGAGAATCAATGGTCTGCTCTGTGGACACTGACTGCTATATAATCTATTTTTGAGGGACTTACATCTAAAGGAAAAAAAAGTGAAAATTAAATTATGCTTCATTTGAAGCACCATGTTAAGTAGAATGACTAATACAACCCTGCCCAGCAACCTGGTGTCCTGTCTTCTGCATTGTGCCAAAAGAGGTTTGGAAATTTCGACATGAATCTTGTATTCATCAGAATAATTTTCTCATTATTTTGTCCTGCTCATCAGCAGTACACATTTTCCTCTGTATGTGCAGCAGCTATTTAGCCATCACCAGAGTGCTTTGGGGAGAGGGAGGGGCCACCAACCTAGCTGCAATAACATTTGCCTTAGCTAAAGGAGTGGTGTAAAGTGCATCCCTAGAGTGCAAGAAGAATGTTAATGCCAGACAATTAAGCCTTCAGAAGCAGTGAAATGCCAGTTAATATGGCATTATTAACTATTGAATTGTGTTAACTGTCCCTTGTGCACAGGTATCTCCTGATATTCCTTAATGGTCTGATTGCTTACAGTTTATCACTTCATATTGTGTAATGTCACATACTTTTCTTCTCTGGCATCAGACCTGTCTCTCTTATTAAACATGGGCAATAACAGAAGAATTGTTAATAATAAAAAGGAAATAATTTTTATTGGCCTTTCCATATGTGTACAATTGAAAGTGAGTAAGATTTTAAATATTTTTATTCTCATTTTAAATTTGTTCAAATATCTACTAGAGAAAAAAAAAAGAGGTGGGGAATCTCAGTGATCAGCATATCTGAAAACATCAATTTTCTCATCAAATTGCAGTTTGTTATTTTCCTAAATTTTAAAGATTTAAGAAAATGGGTTTTTTTCAGTAATAACAGCAAATGTGAATCTACTGTAGCATCTTTGTGCTGTAAAATTCAGTTTGTGGCATCATAAGCCACTTCACCATTTAGGGATATCAGTACCTATAAACTTTAGGCAAGTATGTGAAAATGATGAAAATATATTAGTAAATGCAAATTAGAATTTTTAGAGATATTAGTGCCAAAAAGTGCAATTTCATTTTTCATAGAGGAAATAATGTTTAAGGTTTTATTGTTATGTCTTGCAAGCATTTTGTTTTACCATACTTCAGCTTTTCTCCTGCAGTTTTATCTTGCAATGCCAAAGTCATCTAGGCCCAGATCATGAAAAAATATGTAGATATCCACCTCCTATTTTAGTGGCAGAAAATCATAGTAAATACCTTTGTCTTTTCAAATATCCCTTAGAGGATATTTCTTACTGCTCACCTGTGCCATTGAATGCTATGAATTATGGTGTTAATAAAACAGTTCCTATTCTTGTATTGTAATTCCTCATTTTCTCCTAAGCAGTTGTGTTGAATCTTCTCTTTTTTCTGTGTCCTGTGATGGCCTTTTTCATTACCATTAAAAGCTTTCTTGTTGTGATACTTGTTCTGAAATACTCTTAAATAAACAGGGTTCTATAGGCACTGTGAAGAGATTAAAGGCGTTTCAGAAGAGCCAGGAGCTCTTTTCAGTTGGTTCCTCTAAAGAGGCATCAATTTTCCTTCAGTTCTAGTGGTGGCACAGTCATGGGTGCTCCGTGGCTCTTGGTGAGGCAGTGAGGGGTCTGCAACTAGCTCTGCTCTTTTCTTTGTATGTGATACAGACAAATTAGAAATAAGCTGCAGGGGAAAACATCCAAGAGATATAAACACAGAGAAATCAGGTGCCTCAGTTTGTTCAGCTCAACATTAACAGGAAAAAAAAAAAAGAAAAAGAAAAGGTAAAGGAAAAGGAGGAAGAAGAAAGAAAGTGGTTTAATTTGCAACATAAACGTTTTTTCACAAAGCAGTTATGGGTATTTCATTGTTGAAAGAAAAGTGAGGTCCTGTAAGCCAAGGACTGGAAATAGAAGGCAGAGACATTCAAATTAAAATTAAAGCATATAGTTTTAAGACAATGAAACCACCAAAGAACGAGGGGAGGGTCCGTCCTCCAGCATTTCTTGTCTTCAGGCCTGTAGATGTTTCTGGAAACAGCTGTGGCAACATGAATTAATGAGCTCAGTACAGGGGTCCCTGTACTGGTTGAAACACCATATCCTGCAACATGTGGGAGGTCAGGCTAAAGGATCTAAAAGTTTTTTTCTGACCTTGAACATCAAGCATTGGTATCTATAATCTTAAAATATAACTACATACCTTTGCTCATGTCTGGAGTGGTTTTTGATCTTTCCAAATGTGCAGCCATCAAATGATTGATCTGACTTCTCTGTGTTATGCTTTTAAATTCCCCACAGTTGTGATGCAGAAATTCAGAAAATGTAATTTGCCTTAAAACAGAAAAGAAATAATCTTAAAACCGTCTCATGCTCAGTTTCATATTTGGAGACAAATATTGCTCAGTGACATTTTTCTAACCCAGTCATTGTTTCAGTAGCCTTTGGCAGCCTGGCTAGTTTGAATCTGAAACTCTGAATAAATTATTTATAATATCCAACATTTCTCAGTAACATTTTTTGTTGTTTGTGTTGTAGTTGGCTGCTATCCTAAAATGCATCCTTTTTCCCTTTGTTGTATTCTATTTTTGGCACAGATTAATATAGGAATTAATAATAATAATGATGATGATGGAAGTAGTAATAATATTGAGTACTGAAAGTAGCAATAGTAATGGGTATCTTTTAGGGTACTTCCTAGGGCAATAGATAACCGTTATGCCTGCAGAACAGAAGCAAAACCAAGACACATTTCATAAGTTAGTATAGCATGAAAAGAAAGAATTTATAGGATGAGAAACATATTTGCACTGAGAAATTAATTTTACACTTAAGTTCATCCTCCAGATCAGTATCACAAGATGCAGGTTGGATTCATTTTGGGTGAAGATAAACCAGAAAGTGGGTAGCTCTGAGAGGCCCACCATGAGTCCATAGGATGAGACTAGTTGATGCTTTTTAGGAGATGCTATAGTGCTGGCAGCATCCTCAGAAGTTAGCTTTCCTCTTGGTTTTCCTTGATGTATGGCATTCCTTTGTTGTTGAAATAATCTCCAACCAAAAAAAGTTGCTATCTTCATAGACTGACTATTCCCTTTCTGAATAAGGGCATCTGCCAGCTCTTTGAGAACTGGTGAATTAGTACATCTTTTATGTGTTCCTTAAAAACAAAACTCAGATCCCCTTTTCATGGTGTCTTTGGTCTTTTGCTGATTAAAAGATGCCTCCAGACTGCAGTACAGGACAGACTGCTCTACTCAATTTTCTTTGAAATGTCTCTCCATTTGTTTAATTAAAGCACCAAAAATCAGATGTCTTTATGGAAAACCTCTGAATTCACCTCAGGAATAAGTTCATAGCTTCAACTGAAGTCAGTCTCAAAACAGCTAGCCATGGATGCTCTGCTCCAAGCTTCAACCAACATCACACATTCATAACTTTTTGAAATGTTTGGTTTCTTTCTTTTTGCTGAAACAATCATGATTTTCACCTCCCTCACTGTCTCAGTTAAAACAAGAGAGTCCCTCAGCTCTAGATATTCCCCCTGAGGAGTTCTTTATTTTGATGTAGAAACTAGTACTGAATCTGAGTTAAACTGACGTGCTGACACCATTGCAACTGCTTATTTGTGCAAAAGAAATCTGATCATTAGCAGGGAGTCTAAATGATTTTTTGTTTTTAATGTTCATTGACTGCAAGCAAAAATATTTTTCCCCTCAGTATTACAGAGTCTGAAAGTCCTTAGGGTGGTTGGCTTGTGTTATACTGATATAGGCACATCAGATACTTCCTTTCGTATGAGGTATTTCTTTAGATCTGACATCTATTGCAAGAAAGAGGTATAAAGACATAGATGCATTAGGTTCATGGAGATATGTACATACCAATACTTGCTGCTTTGGGACATGAAAAGCCTTGGTCCTGTGGAGTTCCCTTCCTCTGAGGGCTCAGCATGGCTGGCAGGGCCAGTAGGACATGCTGGCTGTTAAGACTGATTCCCAAGCTGCATTATTCTTTCAGTTCTCCGTGCACTTTCTGAGAACTTCACATTGGGTAAGTCCAGTGCAATCTTTAAGATCTTCTGTCATATTAACTAACTTACAGTTCTGGGGCATCACTTGGCAGCTCAAGGAGCATTCAGAAGCAACCTCAACATTCAAATTGAACCCTTAGCACATTTTAGTCTGAAAGGACTCCTGAAACAAAAACCCTCCTTCCTAATGTGCAGCAGATGATATGGTTTATTTATTGTGTGAAATATGCATTGTAAAGTCATTGTTTCATTCTGTGCTGTCATCCTTGGCCTGTCTCCCTAAGGCAAAAGGGACACTTGCAGAGCCCTAAATGTAACCATCTGTTTTTTCTGCTCTGACACCTTATACCCCAAGATCTGAGTGCAGAACCCACTCTAGCATTAGCATTATTTGAGCTTGTTAGTATAAGCTGAGTAAACAATCTGACTTGCACTCTAGCATTGTTCTGTGTATGAAGCCCAAGTTCACCAGTATTTGTCTCAGAGGTCTCACAGTAGTGTTTCAAAATGGATAAAGGTAAAATAATTCAAGCCAAGTACTGAAGTTATTCTGTTTCCTTTCAGTCTTCAAGTTTGTAGAAGAGAATACATGAGATGAACAGAAATTTTCTTTAATATGGCTGCACAAGCGTCCAAGAATCCGGCCTTTTATTGTTTTAATTTCCTTTTTTATTGCCGTCTTAGAGAAACAGAAAATTTTTACTAGCTTCCTGATTTAAAACCATAAATCTCTCTATTATCTCTGCATGCTAATTTAATACTGTCAAGCATGTTAAAAATAGAAAAAGGTAAATTGATTGCTGCCATTTCTTATATGGTGTAAAATTTACTTACAGTATATTGGGCCTGTAGCATGAAATTAAGGAACTGGCATTGGGAAGGTACAGATCTAATATTTTATGGGGTATGCGTCAAAAGCTCAACGGAGAAAGGCAGGTGAAACCACAGGCACATCCTGCTTGATAATACTCGTATTTGAGGCTCTTTTAATGGCTTTGTACCGTATGCAGACTGATATTGACCTTAACATGCACAGATAAAACAGGAAATGTGTAACAATTAATCCACACCTCGGTGGCTTGCCAAATTCTTTATTGTCCCATGATTTTAGCCCTCTAGTTTTCTCTTTTAATTAAGTAACAACTGGGAAAATGTAATAAATTCTGTGCAAAACAACTCCTGAACGACAGATTGTATTGATTTCAGTCCAACAGATCATAGCCATGGGGACAGTGTGCCTGAAGGGTAACAAAGGGAACCTACAGCTCTGTCACCTCATTCTTGTCCCCTGATGTGACACCTTTCCGCTTCTGGGGATGCAGAGTGAGCAATTTTAGTCCAGCTGTAATCCTGTGTTTTGTTCTGTGGCTCAGCAAACTGGGGTGTTAGAGAAATGCAGCAGCAGTCTCTTCCCCAGAGGTTGAGGGCATCGTGTCTCTGCAGGCAGAGTGCATGATCTTGCTGGAGTGCCCACCATCTGCCTGCCTACAGCTCCTGGGAACAGGAGCATTTTATTGCTCTGTTGAAACATATTATGTAAGCACACATATTTTTCGCGATCTAATTTTGCACAATGCGCAGTGTCTCCCTTGGTCATTTGCATTTTCCAGCAGTGCTAATTAAATCAGCACAAGGAGACTCAGCTAACCAACTGAGACTGTCCCAGAATATAACAGCCTCTTCATGCACCGAGCAGCTGGTTCCGTGCTCCAGGACTAAGTGCTGTCTTTCATGCTAAAGTACCATTCTACACAAAAGGTACCTTTGATGGCATAAAGACATTGCTCTATTGGCTATACATGCCGGAATTTTGAAGTGTTTATTGAGTGGCATTACAAAGACTTCAATTTTTTTGTTTTAAAAAATCAGTCCCATTTTTACAGGTTTTTGAGAACAGGCAAATTTGAAACTTCATTGTTTGCATGCTGGGGATCCACTATTTTTGTCTGCCACAAAGACATGGGCTCATGCAGTCTGTCCGTGCCCAGAAGTGAAGAACAGTGTTGCACTGCTTAGAAAACTCTGTCAGTAGTAAGTACGTGGCAATCATTTGCTTTGTCATCTGCAAATCTCTGTATTGTATTTTGTGGTTATTTATTTGCTTTCAAATAAATAACCACTAGCTTCTCTCTGAGATGAGTAGGAAGCTTTTCCTTTCCATATGTATAAAAAAGTGCGACTGTAGGAATTGTATCCTCAGTGGGAGTGATTCAGAGGCAGAATTAGAGAGGGTGTCTGCTCTGCCACATTGCGGCAGCCAGGACACCAAGACTCTGCTGGTTCCTTTTTGCCTTGACAAAATGTTTGTCAGAGACAGCCCACCAAACATAACGAGCCAGAGTGGGATCCAGAGCAGTAGTTCTCTGATGTGAAATGTTCTGGTACCTGGAGCTGAGTGCTTTCATGAGAAATGTTGTTGTATTTAATTAACACCTAAGTAGGGTGTTAATTCCCTTACAGTCTTCTTGTAAAGCTCTAAATATTATGTCTCCTGCTAGTCTAGTTATTTCTTGTTTGATTTATTTTTAAGCCTAATAATAACCTGTTCCACTGGTAGAGCAGAATTTGTTCCAGGGGACTTCAAGCACTCCACAGTCTTCACTGTCTTCTGTCTTGACTGAAATACAGATTTCTTGGTGCATAGCACGTATGATGATTTCGGTGCTAGCCTACAGGGGCTGAGCAGTACCTCCACTGGTCCAGTGGCCAAGGCACTCACTGCACTTGGCTTGCAGAAAGGAGCACCACTTGCTTGGTTTCCAGCATGACTCCTTTTGGTTTTGTGTGCTGAGAATTTTCTGGCTGTCCTGGTTAACTTGTGTGATAACTGCAAGGTGGGCTGCAAGCTGAGAGGAACATCCCACAGAAATGAAATAAAGAGGGCTGTGACACCTAACAGGTGCTGAGTCTTGGTTTGTTTATAAAACTGGAGGATGCCTTCTCAGCCTCAGGCTTACTTGCATGTTTTATGTTGTCTTAATTTCCCCTTGCTGAAAAATAGCTGTAAAGCAGCTCCCCTTTTAATTGTTTTCAGCATTTTACTCTTGTTTTGACTTGATATGAATGCCGTGACACTTGATTCTGGAAAAAAAGCATTTTCAGGGAAGGAAACACATTTGATAACATATAGGCCATTCAGTCTCAGAGATTATCTACAATTTTGTGAACTTTGAAAAATTCAGATTATCTGTTGCAAAATTGAGTTTGCAATTGCCAAGTTTCATGAGTACAAAGTCTGCAAACTGCTGTTGTGCTATTTATGACCAGGAGAAAGCAAGGAAGTAATGTATTATGGTAGTGATTTTTCATGGTACATTATGAGTTCAGACTGAGATGCTGCAAAGAATTTAAAAAACTGGGCTGCCATGATTCAGATACCAACCTAAATCATATATTTAAACTATTATAGGAACTCATACAATGGTAACTTCTGTGAGCTTGCTTCCTTCATAAATTGTGTATTACTGGGATTCTTTTACCCCGATTAATTTTTCTTTTTATAAAATGTCAGCACATAATTCACAGCCTATTACTATGGCAATATTATTTCCAGAAGTAAGGAAAATAAGTCTCTATCTCAAGCAATTAAAATTGTGCAGCTATGATTTAAGTAAAATACCTTTCAAATAATTCAAGTCTGGTAAAATTATGCCACTATTCCAATTCAGTCTTTCATATTTTATTTAAATACATGTCAGACCTCAAAGTTCCATCACAGTTATCTTCCACAAAGAAGAAAAAATGAAAAGAGTATTAGAGAAAAAGAATATTTGCGTCCCTAGTAGATGAACAGTTGTACTGATGTATTAATAGAAAAAGAGTATTAAACAGAACAGTAACTTTTCCATTAAAGGTGAGGAGCAGTTTTGGTCTGCTTTTGTGAGGAGCTGGCTTTACCCATTGCAAAGCAAGGACAGGAGAATGTTTGTCCACTGGAAGAGAAACTTCAACATGTAAGTTCTGCTACGGCTTGAATAATAAAGCCTGCTTGCAGACGGACATTTGGCTCCCAGCAGGGGTCTCAGGGCCCGGCAGCCTGGAAAGGAGCTCAGAGGGGACAGCAGAGGTGCCTTTTGGCACCAGTAAGATGTGTGTGCCTGCTGCCTGAGGAATATTATGTGAGCAGGCCCTTCTGCCAGGTGTTCTGGGCATGCACCAGCTGGGCCCAAGAGAGGCTGCGGGGTTTCAGTACTGGGTGACTGTTGCAGCCTGTGTGTTTCTGGGGGGTTTAAAATGCTGCTGCCTTCCCAGGTGTTGCCTCTTTCAAGACGCAGGAAGGTACAGTGCAGCTGCTAACACCCACACACAGTTTGCCGGATAGCTTTGGCAGAGATGCTGCAGCCGGTGAAGAAGCAGATGCAGGAAGGCCCTCTGTATAGAATTCCACAAGCTTTATTCCAACCACGTGTGAAGGTAGAGAGGCGAGCATGAGAGACTCTACCCAAGAAGGTTTCCAGGGGCAGAAAAGGCCACCTGAGCTCCACCACGGGCTTATAAAGGTCACAGGGCCAATGGACGAAGGGCAGAGGGGCGGAGTGGGAAACCAAGAACCAGTGAGGGAGCTTTATGGGAGAGGCTAAGGAAAGCATTCTCAGGTAGCAAAGGCTAAGGTATATCAGGTAGCAAAGGGGCAGGGAGACCGACCGGGATAGGAGAACCCAGGTATGTTTGAATGCACAAAGCATGGCACCCAGGGAGAAGGCCTTTTACTCTCTATAACTGAGACAGTACTGGTGGCATAGGCCCACCGACCTCCACAGGTGACTCCCCCTTAAAGCACAGAGAATGACACTGACGCAGTGAGGGATAATTTGTACCAGCCAGAACGAGCCAGGCCCCCATTATCCCCATTATTGTGTATCACAGATTAATGCTGTGTTTTTCAGAGAAGTCAATTTGTCTCTTCTTTTCTAATGAACATGTCAGTAAGCAGCACACGGGTGTTTTTTGTTTTCCAAGTATACACATGAAAATATATTTTGCTACAGTTTGATTAAAAATAAAATTCTTATGTCTTTATGACCTTTTTTCCCCCCTCATTAGCTAAATTTGTCTGTTGGACATTTGTGACTAATGTAGATTTTCCCAGAATACTAAACATCTTCCTGGAAATATATCCAACTCAAATAACAATATAAATGTTTTTCTGAAGCTAAAACCAGCCTTAGTAGTCTGTTCAAAAGTTTTGAGTATGTTACAGTCAATCTCTGGTTAAACTTATTCTGTGCGTTTTCATCTTTGTGTGCCATTAGTTTCCAAAGAGGCTTTGTCTTTAGAAGAATACCAATAAGATGTATTATTTCCCTTTTCCAACTGACTTCCTGAAGTCAGTTTCTAGAACTTTGTTTGGGAGCTGTATCTGAGAGCTCAGTTACAGAACAAACATTGGCATTAGCAAGTTTCCTACTCTGTTGTGATACCCTTTGACCAAATAAAAGGAGATTTCTGTGAGTGGGAGCATCTGAATGCCAGGTAGTATTTGACTCCTAGTAAAGACTTCTGTAAATATGTACAGATTTCAAGATAAACCTATCTGTGCAAATATTGCTGGCTTCTATTTGACTGCACTGGGTGAGTGTGGGTTTTGACATTCTCATTTTGTAAGTAAATGTATAATCTCTTACAATTTTATGTTTACAAAAACATCTGTAAAGATAATTGTTTGCCTTGTAGCAAGTCTTTTAGGAACAATATCATTCTTTTAAATATCTCAGTGGCAGTCATTGACATTTGTGTGTAAGTTGAATCAAAGCATTGATAAACTGGAGGCATCTACAAACAGCTGGTTCATAATTAGCTTTAGTGAATTTACAAAACTGGAGAAAAAGGCAGTTCATTTCCAGACAGGCTTTGTAGAGAACAGCAGCATTATTTGAACATCACTTTACTTATGCATCTGTTAACTGGAACACCAAATAAAAGATGAGTATTCTGAAAGCAAAGTGCCCCAAACTGTCCTCTCTGTTACAGGAGTGACAGCTGGACTTTTTTTTACCAGCCAGTTAAATAATGGAATTTCCCAGAAACTTCAGTCTAGAACTGTGTTGAGTAGTAAAATAACTGAAAAGAACAAAACAAAGTACCTCTACATAGCAAAGGTACAGAATGATTTTACTGGGTGAATGTCCATTTTTTGAGGTTAACTTGGGGTAACTTTGAGATTAGGAAGTCCATGTTGCATGCTGCTAGCAGGCTTTGGAAGGTGCTGCAGCTGGCTTTGCAATGAGAAACTGTTCCTGTAGCCATGAGGAAAGGAGCTCTGTATTGCAATAAGAGCTGAAGTTCAGTAATCTGAGGTAAAGTACAAAATGCAGATGTGTTTGGCTCAGTTGATTCTCCTGCTGACACAGTCTCTCTGTATCATTACCAACCACATTTTTGCTTCCAGCACAGTGCACACTTGTGTCTTCACATTTCAAACAGAGGCTTGAGGCTAGCCATAAAACCTAAGAAAATA
The DNA here is from genome assembly GCA_013400735.1 of Pomatostomus ruficeps. Lineage (NCBI taxonomy): Eukaryota > Metazoa > Chordata > Aves > Passeriformes > Timaliidae > Pomatostomus > Pomatostomus ruficeps. The sequence continues at coordinate 267,732 of VYZT01054832.1, forward strand.
AATCCAGGGCATGATATGCTTTCGCAGTGTTCCTAGAATCAGTCTTGCCCTGTGGTCCTGGTCCCATTTGTGGCTGCTCCAGGGTATCCTGTTTATCTGGTCCTCAGACTGCCCCAGAAGGTACAACAAAGGCAGGTGTAACACAGGGGTAGATTGAACCCAGGCTGTCCTTAGGCAGTGAGGACTCCTCTATTCCCAGGAACAAAGTGGAAACTTTCTCCACTGTGAAGATCAAAGAGTATGTAAACCTCAGCCTGTCTCCTGGTCTGAGGAGAGCAGGGGGACTATATCGTCCACAGAAATTGGGAATTATATATTTGTACAGAGACATACATGCAAATATGAATTCTCATAATAGAAGATCATTCATTGGCTAGAATTTATTACAGGTTTTTTTAATACAGTCTGTATGTAGTGCCATCCCCATGCAATTTAACTTGTAAGTCCTACAATCCTGTATTATAAAATTTTGAATTTAAAATGCTAGGAGGAAGAAATCAAAGGGTAAAGCTAAGGATGCAAGTCTTAAGTGTTATAAATATGATACATGTGTATAATATAAAAGATAAATAAGCAGAAAGGTCAGTAATATAATTCATACTCAAAGAGCAAGACTACAAAATAGCAGGCTATGAAAGAGAAGGCCATTTCCCATCAATAAATTAGATCTTAAAATGTTTTTCATTGTGTATGGCACATAGGAGAACACCAAGATGTAATTTTTTCCAAAGCCTTATTCTTGAAATTATTTTAGATCTCCATTAAAGGATCTTAGAATAGAATTTATTGGAGTAGCCCCAAATATGAAAGAAATTAATTTTCTCCTTGAGGAGTCTTGCATAATTCCCTCTTGGTTCTCCATATCATGGCACACATTCCACAGTCGAGCTCATAGATCAGAGCTCACCCCTAATGGTTTGAGACTCTGCAGGTAAGTCCCATAGCAGACTTGGCTGAAGGTGGTGGTAAAAGGCAGGCAGAAGTGCAAAGAGGATGCAGAGTTTAATCTAGGGATAGAAAGGCTTTAAAAATAAAATGTGTGATCTTCAGCTGATGACTGGGAGTGTAATACCTGCTTCTTATAATTTACTAAAGTTTTGTTTTACTGTTATGGTGATTACATATTTTACATGGAAACCTGAAGGAACATACCGTGTTGAATATGCCCATGATACCATGACTAGTGAAATGCCAACACTCATCTTTATACTACTCTGATAGATAGGTTTGTTGAGAATAATTTCCCTTAAATAATAGGCTTAGCTACAGGCTGTATTTTAATAATGAATCCTCATAAAATCTGACCAAGAGTTTTCCTATTACTTGGAATTTTCATATTCTCTCTTAAAAGTAATTTTTCTAGTTAACTGTTGCCAGTTAAAGAAACTATTGAAGTAAATCATCTTATACTGGCTCATAAGTTTTAAATGCCTGAGATCTTTATTAATCAAGTACTAAAATAAGACATATTTCATTTGTTTAAATATACCATTTCTACTACAAACAGAAGGAATTAATATGAGTAGTGGTAATCATATTTTTTTCTTTAATGGAGACTTTCTTAAGGATATTTTTTTGAAGTTTATTGCAGTAAAATGTCACTGAACTTGTGGGAGGGAAAAAGAAATTGTGGTATTCTTCTGAGAGGATCATCTGGGAAAAAGCCTTGGGGATACAGCTGGAAATTTTGTTTTATGTGTAAAATCTTTTAGGGTTTGAGATAGAGTGTTTGGGAGCCGTGGCTGACATGGCCTTTCTCAAAGCTGTGTGGTGCCCATCCCTCACTGCTGTTCAAACTTGCACTGCTGATTTTTGTGCATCAGCCTTGAGTTGTGTGAGTCTGGAGAACAGGACAGGAAGAGGGGAATTATAGGTCCCCTCACCTTAGGTTGCATATGACAGAATGAAATAATGATAGAAGCGTTTAAAGATCATGGTGTCACTAAAATGATTGGAATGACTAAGGGGTTTTATAAGGTAATTTCAGGTATTCTGGATTCTTACTGGACCATTTAAAAAGACATTCCGAAATGAGCAATTGGACCATGCACACAGCTTTTTGCCTGTGATGACGATGATTTTCTTGATATATCCCAGAGAGAGTCACAAAAAAAATTTCTTGCACTCACCTTCCTGTGTAAAAGACTTTTTTATCTCATTGTTAGAGAAAAGAACTAATAAATCAGATATTCCTGATATAGCTGATTTAAAGAATTTAGGTCATCATTTAGGCTACTTATAGCAAGGTCAATTAGATTATCTGTGAATGATGAAGGAGAAATTAATCTAGCAGCAGATGAAGGATAAATTAATCTTCAGTAGAATACGTACCAAATTGTATGTATTCTACTGAAGAGGTGCAGATGAAACGTGAGCTGTTGTCAGATGTCTGTGGCCTACCTCACGGTATGGATATAAAGCTCCAGGTACCACCTGAATAAGTACTTTGGCTGAGTCTCTCCAGTAGCATAGTCCTGCTGAAGCTGGTGAAAACCAGCTCATTCAAGGCATTTGATTTTGCCAAATATGGCTTATGTGTACAGTCAGAGGTGGAAGCATGTTGAAAACAAAGGGAGAGCCTGATGAAAGTAGGGCACTAGAAGAGGGGATAGTTTATACTGGAAGTTTATGAGCTTGTCTGCTCTCACAGAGTAATGATACTCAGATATTTCCTTTAGTTTCCCCAGACACAGATCATGTACAAATGCAAATAAAGATCTAAAGGTCTTGTTTGCTCATAGATATTTCTAACCAGGAGTATTTATAGAAGCCAGGGATACTGAAATCTTTTAAATTTTAATCCCAGCAAATAAAATTGCCAAGGCAAATTATTCTCAGATGAGATGCAATTGATTTTACTGTTAAAAAAACCCCAAATAGTTTCCTACACCACATTTTGGGAAGTCAATTCAATGAAGGATTATGATACAAGATGAGCAAATATTAATGGGTGAATACTCAGAAGTGTTTGTTGAAAATTTACACCAATAAAAATGTCTTAAGGGTAAAACAAACTATTTAGAGCTACCATTGCAAGAACAACAAGAGGGATGTTCATGTTTACAAGCAGTCCTTCATGGAAAATAAAATGCAAATGTAGACTTCAGCTGGAGCATCGGTGAGTTACCAAATAGGAAGTTACAAAATAACTGTTACAATATTTAGGACTAGAGAAAATTATACACCTTTATCCCTGCCATTTTCTTGGACATGGCAATTATCTTCAGGTTTGAATCTTCTAATGAGCTACAAACTATTCAGTACCCTTTTGCCTATGTGGTTTTTATTGCATTTCTTTTGTGATTGGACTTTGCTACTAGATTTTATAAAGACAAGGGAACATGAGAGAAATGCATTAAAACACTGTGAAAGATATCCTTTGCTCATTAAATTCATGCATATAACATGCAAACAGAGCAGTTTTAGTTCATCCAAGTGTGTCTTATTTTATAACGTCTGGAATCAACTTCAGTCGTGGGTATGAGTTTGCCATTATGATTGGTAGCTGTACCTAAACCACACATACATTATGCAAGCGATCATTACTGGAAGTATTTAATTCACGTCCTATGTTTCTCAGCTAGCAAAGCAAAGGGATTCATTGGAGTGAAATGAAACTGAAACAGAGCACAGGCCTCAAGCCAGCAAAAAGAAAAAAACAAACCATAAAAGCACTGCATGGCTGCAAGCCAGTGAATGCTCCATCAGGCAGTTGTCAGCCTCCTCCTTGGGCGGTGGCCAAAGAACCCTTTAAATGATGGACTCTGGGTTGGGTTCCCAAAGCTGGAGCTGTGTAACACCTCTGACACACGGCAGTGCTCCTGCTGCTGTCCCATGCAGGGAGCAGCCTGTGGCCGTGGGGAGCTCCTTCCCTCTGAGCTCCAGCTCAGGAGCCGCACAGCAGTGCCGGGGATTTGTGGAATGGCATGGTGGGCGCCGGTGGTCCCTGAGCATCATCCCGAGCTCCTCCACTGTGGGTGGCCTGGGAATAAGAGAAAAGAAGGGGGGTAGGTTCCTGTCAGGTATTTTTCAACATCTCGGTAATTTTCAATGTACTACAAAAAGAGAAAATAAAGGGAATTTGAATTATGTAGAAACCAAGTCAGTCACTTGTCTAACTGGGCTGGATGGGACCATTAAATAGGAGTTACTGGCTGTAAAAATGCTTTCTCCCTGTTATTCTATGAACTTACTGTCAATGTCACTGTTCTTCTTTCCCTCCAAAGTAAACCAAATGATAACATTTTCTGTCTCTTATTTTCAGCCTTTTGGAGGACACAGTCCTGTCATTATTATTACTCACGTTATTCTTGATTTATATAGTCTGTAACACAAACTGTAATTCACTGCTGCTGAACCAAGGCTGGTTTACATACTTTCAATTTGCAATAGTTTTCTTGCAAAAAGTCTTATGGCCCCATAACTGCGCACACAAGATGTTCTGATTGTACTTTAGAAGGATAAGGCTGCTTCAAAGCTCAGGTACTATAAATACCACAAAAGCACTTCTGGAGTCAATAAGCTTTTAAAAAGCATCAGGTAAAACTACAGAACTTTTTAGGGGAGAAAAGCAGAAGAATGACAATTGAAAGGAGGAACTAAAAATACTGCATCTGTTTTTCAGAGCTCTAGAACTAATTTTTTTTTACAATTTCCCCCAGGAAAATTTTATTGTTATACCAGATTAAAAAAAAAAAAAAGTACCTTATGCCCAAAGAATTGAAAAAATCAATTATTTCAGAAAATGAATGACTTTTGAAGAAGAAAATTTGATGATTATACATGTGTTGTCTGTAGTTAATGTGAGTACTCTTTAAAATTGACAAATATCTACAGTATCTACTCAGATATTAAGAAAAAAATTATATTGTTTCCATTGTGCCTGGAAGCTGCTAAGTTTTATTTCCTCTGCACCAGGGTGGTCTTTCTGTTTATTTCTGTTAGAAACTTGCTTTTGAATTGCATGTAACAAATACAAGGCTGTAGGATCTCCTTCTGTAAATACACGTTTTTATATCTAGGTTGGAATATGCAATTTGCCAAAAATATCAGGTGACTCTTTTTATGAAGTGCTTAGGAGGTTTTAGTGCATTCATTACACATGGTGAACTAAATGGCTGTGTTTGAAGCAAGAGGCTGTAAATAAAAAATGCACTTTGAGGGTCAGAAATCTGTCTGGGTTCCTGAACTTACTTATGTTGTAAGTTGAATGATTTGGGTTTGTGTCAGTGGGCAGGCTACAGCTGTTGTTCTCGAGCTGGCATTTTCTCAGGCTGCCAGAAAGCATCTGCATCACTGGGCATGTTCTGTATATTAGAGCAAGAAGAGCAAGAGCTGCAGGACCTTTACTCTCTGCAGCCCATCACAAAGGACAGCAGACTCACAGAAATCGCTGCAGCCTCCTCAGAAATCGCACAAGAAATTAGGAGTAAGGATGGTCTGCTCTGCAGACTGAACCTACTGCAGGAAACAGGTTTAGTGGTACAAAGCAGTAGACCAAGCAGAGCTTGGGGGTCCTGGAAGAGCAGAGATCCATATGGAAGTTCTCAGTCTCAGGGAACCGGGCATACAGGTATTTGGTTGTGTCTTACGAGTTGGGGTGCTTTTCCCCACCTTCTTTTGATTATGAAAGTTTGCTGGTGTTTTGCCTTTAGCTAAAGAAGAGAGAAATTATTTATAAGCTTTTTATAAATCTGGAACAAAAGGTTTTGAAGTTAATGACAAAGAGCAGCAATAATAAGATTATGGACCTGTGATAGGCAGATAAATAGGAATAGCTGTAAGGAGAAATATATTTTAATTTATAACCATTTGTGCTCTTCAGTGACTTTCAAATAATTAGATGGGAATGTTATGTGTTCCTATTTACAGGAAAATCTTTATATAGTCTAAGTCAATAAGACTTTTGGCAGAGGGTTCAATAGCAAATGCCATTTGAAAAAATGTTTTAAGGTTGAATATGTGAAGCAACAAGTTAGTGATCTATCTACTTGCAATTTCACATCTTGGGAATATATGTCAGAACTCAATGTAGTAATGATTTTCTATATTTTTCCTATGTCAGAATTTCAGAGAGGGAAGAAATTGAGTTATTTATAGACTTCTCCATAATTATAAATGTGATCCATATTCAAGGTTAAAAGAAATGCGGAGGAACTATATTGGGAAATGCTTATTAATCATGTTGAATTAGAGTTATAGATATGCCTTTCGTAGTGGAACATGGTACACCAGTCAGTGGCTATACAGTAGTTTAAATTGTTTTGTCCTAAAGTTATAGTAAAAGTGGAAAATACAAGGTTTTTTTACTCCATTTTTCCACATTTGCACTGCTTAGCTGAGATATTGTGATGACCTTTTTTTGGTGTTGAAAATAAAATATGAACCCTTGTTTTTGATAGTGTCTCTTTTGATTGTGAGTTCTAGCAGAAATAAATAAAACAAAACATTATATAACATTTATGTGATCACTGAGTACAGTCACATTTTATTCTGGTTGCACATGGACTAAAAAAGCTGAACACTGCAGAGAGATTTTAAACCAAGATTTTTGGTTTAATAAGAAGTGGGAAATTGGTACAAGGTCATGGGAAACATAATACTGATCACTTTACTATTTAGATACATAGGTACATAGCTGTATAATAACAATATGTTCAAGTTTTGTGCAGAAAAAAAGAATGACAGCTCTGTCTATAATCCTATATGTATTTTCTGAACTGTACAGATTTAGCCAGTTGTCATTAACTGTTTTTAACCTTTACAATTATCAGTGGTAAAAAATTCTGTACCAACCACATGCTTTAACCAGAAAGCTCTTTGTGCTTTTGCTCTCTCCATTATTACAAAAACATAAAGGAAAATGAGTCACAAAGACTTCACAAGTGATTCATTGCTTCCATCAAAGCAATATAATTTTAAATTGTACTTCCATTTGTCTTTCCTCTGACAGGAGGCATTGTTGATAAGGACCTTCGTCACTACCTCAATCTGCGGTTCCAGAAGGGTTCGGTGGACCATGAGCTCCAGCAGATCATAAGAGACAATCTCTACCTCCGCACAGTGCCATGTAAGTGGGGAGGGGACGGACAAATCTGGCTTTTGACTGGCAATGGACTGTCTGAATGAGGGCTGCTGAGGCCCTTGCAATGCATGGAGAGGTGGTCTGTGGATAAGGCAGCCTTTCTGTAAATAGATTTGTGGCTTGGTTCAAGTCTTTTGTGTTACTGCTGAGAAATTCAGCTGTGTGATGCTGATGTTTTCATGATGTTTTCAAAGTTGTAGTTTCATAAAGTCTGCCTCTAGAATAATAATAATCTCCTTTCTTCTGTAGTTCTAGAAAGCACAAATTTAAAGAGAAAAAAATCCAGTTTTCTAGGCTGGTTCAGTGGATGTCCAACAGAGAGAGTTTGAACTGCCTCATTTTTCACACATCCATTATGCAATAATACCCACTGGATTTAGAATGCAACAGGGCAACAGAAGTAATGTATAAACTAGATTTTGTTTGAATGCAACAGGCATGGCAGTGAAAGGTTGTACTGTCTTGCATATGTGTTTGTTGCCACATAAGTCAATATTCAAAATATTCTGAAACCTCTAAATAGTTTTTGTTGTATTGACAGCATTCAGCTATTTCGACAGCAGACATGAAATTAAGCGGAGTAACGCAAGCCGTGTCCGACTGTCAGGGCCATGCCTTTCAGAACAGATCCACTTGGCTGACAGAAAATGTATCATTTAAAATGGACTGAAATTCTATTATTGTGCCCTCATAAAATAATTGCGTAGCAGACATAAAATGGTTCTTCTGGTTTTGGCAAAAAAGGGGTGCACTTTTGAACTTAGAGGCTTGACACTGGAATGATAGGCAGAGGAAGGTATAGTGAGTAAGTGGCTGTGCTATTTATATGGTAATGAGTGGATGCTCTTTGAGAGCTGAGTTGTAGTGAATGCTGCTGTATGCTTTTTCTTTCATAATATTAAAAAATGGAGTTTTGAAAGGCTCCACCTAAAAAACGTTGTTCAAGCATCCCCTCCCTTTTTTTTTGGAAGCTGAAGATAAATAAATATAAATTCTTAATTTCAAGAGTTCCGTTTACAACTAATCAGAAAGGAAGGGGAGAAAAACATTTGAAAATTATTACCTGTATGCAGAAAATAAAAAAAAGTTACATTTATGTGAGATTTGTGGTGGGTTAGATATGTCTGAAAGTGCCGAGAAACATCACAGCTGTAGTGGAAATGCAATTGCAAAAAAGTTTTGAGATTACTCCCACTTTCAAGGATATCTGGGAGCATCATTAGCTTAAGGGTATACTTGTTATAACCCAGTCCATGCTCATTAGTGCCACAGGTACAGGTTAGAGAAGAAGGGAAATACAACAATATTACAACTACTGCACACATGTAGCAGGTGCTGTCTGTCAGCAGTATGGGCACAATGAGTCGTTTTTGAGGTTGTTTTGTTTTCAGTCGAGACAATAATAAAGTGTTCTCATGAGTCAGGTAAAATACGGTACTCACAGAAGGAAGTTTGTCATTCAAAAAGTGAAGACTACAATTTGGAACCTATAAACAATACCACCTTTTCTTTCTGCTGTGGCTTCTCTATCTTCTGTGTCATTTCAGGTGGTTAAATTCTTAGGTCATTATTGTATTACCTATTGAGCGTATTTAACTAAGTAAAAATTGCATTTTGAAATAGAGTGTAGTGTTACAGATGGCATCTGCTGAATTGTTGGGTAAGCTGGCCTGTTTTTGGAAAGTGGAGGACTTTTCAGTAGAGGTGGTAGAAAAAAACCAATAAAAAACAACAAACCATAGTGCCCAATTGGCATATTTTCTTCAAAGTGTTCTTAAAAATCACATCAAAGTAATCCTTCTGAAATGTGGGTATTTAAAAAAAAATAATAATTTTTCAAAGGCAGACAGGATGATACGTGGTTAGCTAAAGGATTTTCCATAATCAGTCAAAGAAAAAGGACACCATCACATAGTTTGCAACCCAGATTTCCCCTCAATCATAATTGCGGTGAATCTTTTTTAAATGCAGTTTTACTCTGTCACTAGCCTTCATGCCTAGGAGAGAAAATGTTTTCAAACTGTTTTCTTATTTTCATATAACTTAACTGATTTTTGAATCACAAACATACCATTCAAGGGCATTGGTATTCAGAATTTTCTGCTCTGGGCAGTATTTTGTTTTTAAGCTCTGTACAAAATCTAGGAGTACTGGTTAGTTACTCTACTTTACTACCACTGTGCCTTACAGTTCTTAGCATACAATGGTAATGTTTAACTGGCTGTACCACTGCCCACAAGTTCACTTCATGAGTGCACCTAACTGTGAACTTATTACAAATCTTGCAACAGATGCCAGCACAGGAAAAGCAGCACCAGTTTGGTCAAATTCTAGTGCAGGAAAACACAGAGGGGAAAGCCAACTACAGGCAGCATAGCCTTAATTTCCAATGGGGTTGTAAGGTTGTAACAGAAAGAGGAAAAAAAAGAAGAAAAATAGTTGGCAGCATTTTCCTTTTAAAAATGCATCTACAATCTTTGCTCTGTCACAGAGGCATAATTGCCGGTAAAACCATGGGAAGGTTTAGAGAGAGTCCTTGACCTTGAGCTTTCTCTTCTTTGCTTTCTGTTCTCCCTGGCAGCACTGGTCCCAGCAGTGCAGTGGGCATGGCCAGGGCTTTCTCAGCCTTCTAGGTCAGACTAAGTCATCTTTCACCTGCATGGAATGAGTGAGTATTCTCTGTGAAACTAGGAAGCAGAGAACTAATCCATACCTGTTTTAAATCAGGATAAGCCAACTGAAGTTAGACTACTGAACTCATATTTACTAGAAACTAGATAAGGTTGAGCCTTGAACTCAACCCTGGCAGTGTTTAAAGCCAGGCTGGCTAAGGCCTTAAACAACCTGTTCTAGTGGGAGGTGTCCCAGCCCATGGTGAGGGTGTTGGGACTGGATGAACTTTACGGACCCTTCCAACCCCTTACCATTCTACGACTGATTCTATATAAGAATTTGATTTGTCTATTATACAAGTGTGCATCCCTGTGTACACCAAAGAGTAGATGGACCAGAACCACATGACATGAGGATAATGGGTCAATTCTGCCCTCAGAAACTGTAGCCCCTAGGAATGGGATGAATTGGTTTGGTTTGTGATCCTTACATTTCTCTATTTTTGCTAATGCAGTGCCCCTTTCTACTAAATTAGAAATGACCGTGTAACCCGGAGAGTCAAATGCTGCTTTCCATAAGTGTTGCAGTTCTCAGTGCCATCTGAAATTCATTTTCCCTGCATTGCCAACAGGAATGATATGCATATATCCCAGGGCAGGAGGTACAATTGTATTTGCAGCAGTCAAGATGCAGCTGTTAACAAGGCAGTTTTGGGGGAAAGAAAAGTTCCTCATTTTCCAGATTCAGAAGACCTAGCTGAAGTTTGTGCCATGCATTTTCTTCCCCTTTTTCTGTTGTGTAGGATTTTAGCACTTCTCATATCCTAGACTTACTCCTGCAGGTATGTAGGAGCACTAGCCATTGTGGTTGTTCTACAATACAGAAAAGTAGGTGTGATGAAAAGTGGTAGCTGTCAGCACTGTCTGACACCATCCAAATCTGGGGAACTGGAGAAAGGCCCCAAAACACACAAAGGGCTCTGAATGCTGTGGGCAGGCAACACCTTAATCATGCAGCTGCATCTTGTGCTTGGTCATGCTCTTGGCAAACCGCAGTTGCCATGTGGGCAAGCAGCTTTCCAGCCATCACTAATGTGAGAAGAGGTAGCTCTAACTTTGTGTCATCACAGGAATAAAGCTTTGATGAGAGTACATCACAGGAAAGCAGTTTTGGTAGTGACAGTCATGGTCAGACCTGTCTCCTTTGATATGTCCTTCCAAGCAACTGCAAATTCCATTTCTTTAAGAGATGGCAAAATAGTGTAGCTGTGGTTGAAAATAGAATCTGTATAGTCTTCCTTTCCGGATAGGGAATGTGAAATGATAGTGGAAAACATTGTGATTAAAGAGCACTGTAAAAAGTCAAGGACAAGCTGATTCATAAAGTAAAAAGTCTTCCATTAATTGGAAGAGATGCTCATTGATATCCTCTGGGATATAACCTCAGACTGACAGTAGCTAAGGTGAGTTGGTCTAACCTGCTGCACCATAGGAGGATGTAGCTCATAAATGCGCTTCACTTTACAGAGAAAATGGGGGGGGGGCGGGGGGGGGGAATAGCTTTAAAAACGTTATGGGGATGAGGAAGCTTCCTTCCTAGTCTTTGAGTTTAGAAAAAAAGAAATGTAAGAATAGAGAGGACTGGGTATGCAGATCAGCCTTACAGCACTGGATATTGCAGTGTTGCCATTAACACAGACATTGGAGGAAGGATGTGTTATTTAAGACATTTGTCAGCAGCACAGGAAAAAAAGTTAAGTTTGTAACTGAGCCATATGCAATCTGTGAGTGACCAAGGGCAAGAAATGGAACCACTATGAGCAGCAGTTTCCCATGTACCAAATTGTGATAACAAATCTTCCTTTTTCTCAGCTTGTCTTCTGACGCTATGGGTGCTCTGTGTTAGGTGAATATAATTAACACTGCACTGCAAATATGACACCTGTGAACACTTAATAAGTCACTTAAGTCACTTCTGCTGTGACTCACTTTTTTCCATATTCTGTGAATATTTAGATTCATGTCATTTAAATATAGATAATTTTGAGTCAATTGAAATAAGAGCCTCATTTTCAACTATAGTTATGTTCTATTGTACTTCAGCATAACCTGGTCTATATATAAATTTAACCTACATGTTGTAATATTGTCTGCATACTGTTGAAATTTTATATCTTACAGCATGCTTATGTTTATTGCCTAGTCCTCTTCCCAGAAGAAAAAGTACATGCATTGATTTTTTTTTTTCCCCTGGTGTTGGTTTTATTTATCATATACAGTAAAAGTAGAGCCATTAGCTTATATTTCTGTGATACTAGTGTCAATAAAATATGTTTATACTTGAAGCTGCAGGGGAATTCACACTTTCAGACCTGAAGAAATCTCCCTCTGCAAAATAGCGTAGAGCAAACAAGGTCTTTCCCTCTGTCAGAGAAGTGTATTATGTTGGGAAACCTTAGTCATTCATAATCTACTTCATGGGTACCAATCAGAAATAAAGAGTTCCTGGGAGTGTGTAAGACTTTCCTCTCATGATGATAGGTGTTACTATTATTATTTTTTCTAATACCTTTTATTTTGGTCACAATAATTAGTAAATATGGAAAGAAATCCACATTACACACCTAGGTTTTCATATGAGGTTTCTAATTTCGAAGCTGAGGAAAGAGTTTCAGAATTCAGGTGGGCAAGAACTCTGTATTGATGGAGGGTAGCCCAAACTCAGAAGATCTCTGTGCATAGTTCTGCTGCTCTGGATAAGGAAGTGAAGTATACCTGACTAATCCGTATTTGAACAAATGTGAAGCCTTTAAATTTTTTTTGAAAAATACTTTTCTCTTCTTCTAAAAAGCATATAGCCAAGAAAATTCAAAGGGAAATGTGTGAAACAGACTTGCCAGTGGTTTAACATATTTTTCTTACAAGTTTGTTCAGTGTCAAAAGTATCTTACAAGAGGTATTGTCAGTTAAATAGCTGCCAGTTTGACGTCATATGAAACGATTGTTAGGGTAAAATAACCTGTGCTTAGCACACCGTACTGCCAGGAAGTGTCTTCATCACTGGAAATAACAGCACCTAGCTTTAATGACTACTTTATTCTTGCAGGCAGTGTTAGCTATTGCTTAGACTTTGATGGGTCAGAATAGAGCAATGCAGAGCTCTAAACAAATGTTCTTCTAGTTGTGTGTCTAAGGGAGCACACCTCCAACGTGTACTTACAGTGAAACCATTGGCATCTCAGGCAGGATCAGGTAATTACATGAGATGAGGGCCCCACTGTGCTGGATCGGCACAGTCATGTGTACCAGAAGAGGAGGACGAGGTCACTGCTTCCACTAACTGACAGCCTAAGCAGAAGAGGCAAAGAACAGCTGACAAAAAAACGGAGAGCACCAACAGTGCCTAAATTGTTCGGCATGAGGTGTAGTGGTGGTTAAACTGTTGCCTGTGAACCTTGCTTTCTTTTCCACTACTGCGTTGAGTATTCCTAATTACCTGCTGGAAATGCACATGGGAAAATGACCTGTTTTTCTGAGGACACTGGGAATGACTGGTCAAAAGAGTTTGGCTTATTCATCTTTGTATTGACTTTTCCATGTTACTTTATGGGACTTTTTGTCTGTTTCAGAGCAGGGTGGTAAAGGTTGCAGTCAGCACTGTGCTTCCTCTCCATCAGTTTGTACAGAGCATTGCCTGTACTCAAAGCATCTTCGGGCTGCAGGCACTGCACTGCCTTCAGCAGGAAGTGGATAAAAATAAAACCAGGAAAAAACAATTTTTAAAATTTATTTATCAAAGTTAACTGCAATTTTACATAAGGTCTAGGGTAAAAAAATGTCCAAACTATATCTACAAATAGCAACAATGATGGAAAATACTGTACTGTTTGTTAGTCATGAGAGAGAAAATATACATAATTTCTGTCTTTTTCTCTCAGAAATTTCTCAGTTCTACATATTGGGGACATAATCTCTTGGCTATTCAGTGGCTAAATACTCACCAAAGTATCCAGAGAAAATAAATACTGTTCAAGATGAAGGAGAAAAGGAATGTGTCTGATGTGTTGTAACTGTAGTAGGAAGTGAGAACAGTTGTAACAAAATGAAGAGGAGTGATTGTGTATCACTTCTGATATTACAACTTGAATGTTCCATTAAGGGTGTATGAAGACATTAGGATGCTTTCATTGCTTGTACAGTTACAGCAGTTCTGTTTCTCAGAGATCTTTGCACCCAAATCTCATCTGTAAGACACCAAGCCTGCTAATTCTGTCCCCTAATCCCATTCTTTCCACTCCTTCATTCCCTCATTTTTGCTCTTTTAAATACTATGTTTTTCTCCTATTTAAAAATCCAAATCATCTAAAATCAGTAAAAATTTTGTTATAATTTAGTGCCAATATAAATGATTTTTCTAAAAAGAAATCCGGCACCCTGCCAACTGGAAAGTTGATACAATACCACTGAAGTCACTAAAAGTTTAAGCAGTGAAGAAAAGGATAAGTAAATGTTCTGAAATTGCAAACCCAACCTTTCTAAAGCAGTTTCCCTACAAAAGTATATCACATATCATCCTTCACTGATGTTAGCTGGCATGTCATTTAAAGACTAATGTAAAACAGCTTGGGTTGCTCATCATATCTGTCTGGACTTATGTATGTGTGATACAGCACATGCATAATTCCAGAGGAGAGTTTAGTTACGATATTGGTACTGAATGTCCCCAGGAATCGATACATGTTTATTTAAACTTTGGGGAGGCTCTCTAGGGTTGCAAATGGGTTCTCTAATACCAAAAGGATAAGGGATAGTGGCAGTTTTAAATGAATTTTGATGATAGCCCTAATTTTATTGATGACTTGAGAACCAGCAGCAGACTAGAAAGGCAGTAGCATGACTGTGATGAAGTACCTTGTCCCAGCACAAGAACAGCAAACAATAGAAGAGGCCACAAATAACTTATTTCCCAAGTACAAGTCCTAGTTCTTGAGTAGCCTAAAGCAGCTTGAAGTTTGTGTAGAGGCTGTATCTCCCTATGACAGTAGCTTTCTCAAGCCTGAAGGTCTTAGATATACTTCTGACCTTTCTCCTTAGATAACCAAAATATCTGAGAAATCTTGTCATTACAAATATGATGAACAAAACTTGTAGCGTTGTTGAATGTAGGCATTCCTATGATTTCTAAAGCATTTTTTATTTCCTACATGAACTTTCCAAATTGCCTTTTGATGTTAAAAGATTTTTAAATGTATCTTCTAGATAAATTCAGTCTCCATCTGCAGTCAAATAGGTCAAAAAATTGATTTTTCTCTTAAGGTAAGCTGAGATACTTTAAATATCTGTGTTTTCTCTCAGTCTGGAGAGATACTCTGAAGATAAACTCTCAGAGATTGTGGATAATCTTTACTTGGTGATTTTTATTTGAAGAACAACTGAACAGTGAACATGGAACACCAACAGCTGTCCTCAGAAATTCAGAACAATGTCAACAACAACAAAAAGAAAAGAGTTGTGTTAAAGAATCAATATTCTGAATTGAATGACCAGTTAAGATACTAAATCCATATTTTCATCGTTGAATCAAAAGGTCCAATATCAGTTTTCGCAGGATGAGCTTCTTTCGTTTTTTTTCTCTTCTGGGCCTTCCATCTACAACCATAACAAAAGCAGATCAGTGGCAGTGATGATGGATCACAAGGATCACGAGAGTAATCCTCTTGAATAGATCCTCTGGTGCGTACTGAGAAATTTCTGTGAATTGGACAGCAGCTGGCCAAGTTCACCAAGCAACCAACTTCTCCCATTTATGTCTCTGAGATGCACCTGCAGTTCAGCAGCCTCCTCACACCAGCTGGAGCCCAGGTCCTTCCTGATTTGTTTGGACGCTGCTCTGTGCCACCCCTCCGTTCCTTTAAAAAGGTCACTATTTACCTTAATGAGACTATACAACTTTATATCTTTTTTCAAGATTTAAGGTTTTTCTCATGCCCTCACCTGTAGAGATGAAGGCACACCTTTTTTCATATTTTCTGTGTCTCGCAAAAAAATAATTTCAACCTTCTGTGCCTAGTAAGCCAGTGTCAATGGCTGAGTGTCTCTAGTGGCACCATGTTTTAGATTCGAAAGTACTCTGGCCTTTGAGAAATCCCTTTGAGAAGAAAAAACATTAGCAAAGGAAGATTACAGAGGTGCTGTAACACCTGAAGAGGTGCTTAACACCTGAAGAGTGAATAAAGCTTTGGATTAATCAGTAGGGGTGAGATTAATTTATAATTTACTGGCTGAAAAACTGTTTTGGGGAAACTCCTTTTCTACAAGTCCTTTTCTTTTTATTTTCCTGTATCCTGAGGATACTGCTGTCCTGGTTTTGACCCATGACAGTTTGTCAAAACTTTATATTTCTCCTTTATCTCCAGGTTTTGATTCTACCCAATGCATTTTTCTTTTTCTAATGTATTACTGTTATTAACACATCAACCTCTTGACTAGCTATCAATCTATTATGGATTATTCAAATGATTCTGTCAAATTTATTTCAGTGAGTCTTAATAGAGAAACTTTCTTACTGTGGAGATGGCAGAAATATATTTTGTTTAGAAAAAAATAATTACAATAATGCAGAGGTTCCAGACTGTATTTCAAATTAAAGCAGGGATCTGGATTTAAATACAGAAAAGTGTTGTAATTTTAGCTTTGAAATTCTATTCTTTGAATTTTAAAAGCTTGGCATGGACATATATTTCAGGGTCTAGAAAACACTGCGCTTTCCAGCTAATAGATTAGATTTTTTAGTACTAAATTTCACAATACATTACATTTGCTATTATTTTATCAATGTGTCTTTGTTGAAACTAATCACTAATACCTGTTATACGTTGCTAAGATATTTTCATGTTGCTCACAAAAATAGTGGATCATTTTATATGTAGGAAAGTGTGAAATTCACTCTAGGCTGCTGAAGGTGCAGTCTCCACATGTGCTCTGGTGGCCTTTAGCTTGTGACAAAATACACACCAGCACTCAGTTTCGCTCATCTGTATTTTCTGATTCCCATTTTTGGTTTTGACTGGTTGTTGAGCTTCCTTTTTCAACTTGGTACTGCTGTGATGTCTTCAATTCATATTGGTACTGACTTGAGTGGATGCTTGAGCAGTTATTTCATTTGGCATTTGTTAATACAGAGAAACCCAGAAATGTCTTTTTTTTTTT
>VYZT01054832.1:284687-301134 GCA_013400735.1 Pomatostomus ruficeps
TTTTTTTTTTTTCTGCAGAGGAATCTGTGGAGCCCTTTCTGGAAAGCTTGATTGCAGGTGTGTCAGAAATCTTGCAGTAAAGCTCTGCCCTGCTATGATTCATTCATTTCACAGGGTGCTTCATTTAATTGGCAAATGCACATTGCACTGCACTCCTTCTTGAACAGCTCTTAGAACCCAGAGATCAGGCTGTCCTTTAATTACCTTTAATTCTCTAGGAAATGTATGCTATGGAGGCACTCAAAATGGTGATTTGGCAAGATTTCCTTTCTTACGTAAAAGTAGAAGTTATTTTATATACAATATCCTCGTAGTAGCAGCATCTATAAAAACATTCCCTTGTTCCCCAGAGATGTCCTACTTTGACTTTCCCTAAACTGCTGAGTGATTCTGAGCCTCTGCTTGTTGTTCGCTCCATGTTTCTAAACCATGCCAGACTCCCTGCTCCGAAAGCTCGTGGTTTGGTGTCTGACTCCCAGCCTGCAATGCCTGCTCTGGGAAGAGAAGCTCATGACTTCAGGCTGTAAGTTTCACACAGCTTGCAGGAGGTGGCTTTAAGCAAAGCTGGTGCTTAGGGCATGGAACTTTGTAACTTTAGTCCATACAATAAGCAAGGCACATTCCCAAATATACTTCAAGGTTTATGTCCTCTAGATAAGCTGGTGCAGCTGTCTTCTCACAAATAGGATCAAAATCAGGCTGGTTTCTTCTTTCTCTCTTTCTCACTTCTGAGTCCTGTGAGGGCATGGTGAGAGGTACAGCTGAGCAGTGAGTCATTCAGCTGTTCAGGGTTTCATTCAAGGAACATGGGAAATGTAAAGTTCCCCATCAATTACCAAAGATTATTCCCCATTGTGTATGCATGTAGAATGAGGCTAGCTGTAACATATATTATCTAATCTATAGTCTATCTTTGTGTGCTTCAAAAATAATGATTATTTCCCTATAAAGCTTCAAAACTTGCCATGAGATCATCAGTCACTTTTATCTACACTGCAAATGCATCTGTACTTGTATTAAGAGTTGGGCACCAACAAACTACTATTTAAATTCACAGTTCAAATTGTACTGACTCAGAAACATGGCACTTGGAGCCAGAAACAATTTAATAATGTGCGTTGTAAATTGTCAGAGAATAGTTGTTGTTCTGTTTTTGTACTTTATCATGCAACGTCCTGGAAGAAAGTGATGAATTTTGGAGAAAATCCTTCCTTTCATCATCCTCACAATAAGAGAGCTTCTAATTACTCCTTTCCTGTCATTATCCTCAATTTGCATCTCCCATCTCTGGTGCGTCTGGTGGGTTTTTGCAGAGAGTTTTAGTTTTCAGAATCTTCTAAGTAAAATACAAAGTTATTTCTGTCCTGGATCAGAACTGTTCAGTCTGAACTGGAGAAATCAAGCTGAAAAAACCCCAGGATATCTGAGAGATTCAGTGGTGACCTTGCTTTCACTAGCTTACATATTTAAAAACAATATTAGAAGTCCATGTGGCACTGTGTTTCTAAGAGCATTTTCCCCTACACAGTTCAGGAAAATAACCAAGCTCTAAGTTTTCAAAAAATTATTTCTGTTAAGTAATTCCTACTTTATTGAAATTCTTTTAAAATTCTGAAAAAGCAGTAAAGTCTAAAAGAAAAGAGAAGGCTTCTGCAAGATGCAATTATATTGTCTCTCTTTGTCCCTCTTTATTAAATGTGGAAGATTTGAGCAACAATAATAAACATGAAAAAATGTTAGTTCTTGTATAATCCTCCATTAGCATCATAAAAGAGAATTCTGAACAAAGATTAAAGGTTTGTTTTTTAAAAAGAAAAAGGTTACAGATTTAAGTGCTCTCATCTACAAAACAAGGAAGCTTGAAAGACGAACACAAAAGAAAATGGAAAAGCAAAGCAGAAGGGTTTGTTCAACAAGGGAAGGTGACGGAATCTGTGCCAGGGAAGAGCAGCTCTGGATGCACAGACAGACCGGGAATGAGAGGCTGGAAGGCGGTGCCACAGAAAGGGACCTGGGGTCCTGCTTGATGCAGAGTTGAGTATGAGTCCGCTCATTAGTCACTGCTCCCCTCTAATGGTAATTTTCACCGAGTCTGGAAACACGGAGAGCTGCTGAGGGCGTTTGTTTCACAGCGCTGTGGCCAAAGGCCAGGTCCTGCTCTCCTGGAAAGACAGAGGCTTTCCTGACTTGGCCGAGAGCTGCCTGAGATCACAGCATTGTCACCGTCGTTAAGGGCACTTTATGTCATATAGTGCAATAACTGGGGTTTTTCTCTGCTTTGGAAATGTCTGTGCTCATGAACAGTTACCAAAGACTAGGCAAAAGTTTTAAGAATTTTAAAAGGATAATGCTGGGTTTGGAGAGACTGTAAGCTCTGAGCACAAAATGCAGCTCCTATCCTCCCATGGAGTGACACCTCACAGGTCTCATGACACAGTATTAGACCATGAGGCAGTCATCTGTGAAACCATTTGGGTGGTGGAGGGAATACCAAAGGTAACTGTGGAAGGTGAATTTAGAAACGATTGTGTGATAAATCGAAAACTTTCTACAGTTTCCTGATATTTGCTAATACTCAGTCTGAAACCAGATCATTGTTTTAGACTGAAGAGCATCTTAAATCTAGTTAAAATTATACATGCAGTTGAAAAGAAAAGCCTTTGTATTTCATTTCTTGGAGTCTTTTCTGATGTGATTACTATTCATTTACCCATTTCTGCTCTGATCAATCTTAAAGGAAGGAAGAAAACTACCACCTTAGCTTGACTTAAGCAGCAAAAATAAACTGCAAGTCACTTGAGGGATGATTTTAACCCACTGGGTAGGAACATAAGGAAAATTACATAGGAAGCGTACAGAAGAACAGTCATAACTTGGAGCACAATTTTTACTGTTCAAGTGAAATATCATCATGAACTTTCATTGAGTTGAAGTGAGAATTAATTTCATTCTCTTTGTCCCTTGTAGAATTTTGTTAAATTATTGCAGGTCTTAGCTTTCTACAGGTTAGAAAATAATGCACCTCTTCCCCGAACAATACAGTGAGGTTTATAGCAGCTTAATTTTCTTTCATTATGTGATTCCATGTAGGACCCATAAAGATGTAATCTGCACAACACTAACAATCCTTCAAAGCTAAAGCTTGAACAAATCAATGTCTTCAGGTCCATTAAACTCAAGCACAAAGCACATCCCATTGCTGGACAGAAGGATTAATAAAGGTGTAAGAGCAGACAGAAATAAGAAAACTATGAGTAATTATGGAAACTAGACTCAACCTGATTATTCCAGAAGTCATACATAGGAGGCTCTGTAGTGCTCTGGCTCTTTGTGCTTCCACTCCACTTCTTTTCTGGTGCAGATCATGGCACAAGATTGAAAATATCTTTTCTTCCTGTGGTCCAGCAGAGGTGTTTTAAATGGGTTCACAGAAACTGCTTCTAATTTAGTGCCATATCAGTGCAGAAGGAGGAGAGAAGGGGGATTTTAGTGAGAGAGAGAGGAACATTTAAAATGGGTTGGTCTGGTTTTTTGGTTCAAACCTTATATGTACCTCACTGTGCAGAGCTGCTCTGTTCCCCATGGCTGTGTACTGTCCCTGTTCAGACAGAATTGTGCAGTACTGCAGCATGTGACAGACAGAGAAATCTGTCTCCGTGCAATACTCCATATGGTGCTGTAGTCTCCCTTCAGAGCCCAGTTCTCCTTTCATACCCCAAAGAGACATCGGAGAAATGTGGGAACACAATTTCCTTGGCCAGGATGGGGTGTCCTCATCAACAGTGCACAGTCCTAAGCATTTCAAGGTGATGGCTGTGTCTGTCCTAGAAGAAACACACAGGGATGAAGAGAAAATTGTGACCCTCTAGGCTGGTGGGAAGGGATTTCCTTCCCTTCATGTCCCGTTATAAAAACATGTGATGTAGTGAAATGTTCTATTAGTTTGACTCCACTATTCCATCAATCTCTTACAGAAGTGGCCTTCCAAGCCTCTTTGCCACTGACGTGTGGCAAGTTTAAGACAGGAAAACTGTTCCTGAATGATACAGCCCCATTTTTACTTCTGGAAGTTGAAGAAGACCACAATAGCTTGGCAAGAATTATTCTACGCTATTATATCAAAGCAATATTTAAAATATGTCCCTTGGCACACATGTAGGTTTTTTGGAGTGGTTTTGAGGTTTTGGGTGGATTTTTTTGGTTGGTTGGTTTGTTTATTTGTTTGGGGGTTTGCTGTTGTGATTGTCTGTTTTGGTATGGTTTGGGGATTTTTTTTTTGCTTTTGTCCTTGGTTTTTTCATGTTCTGTGTAGTATTATTTAAAATATTAGGAGTCAGAGTTTTGGTTATGTTCTCTTTGTCCTTGTTAGATTCAGGATTCTCCAGCTGCTTTGTTAAATCTGTGCAATATACTACTCCTCCTTCTGTGTCACTAAAAAGCTTGAGCAGAAGAAAACATTCACAGCCCTAAAGTGTGGAGACAACTAGCTGCAGAGGGTTCACCCTCACCTTCCCCTCAGCCTCCAGCTCCACAGTAAGCTCTGCAGTAGCACAGGGGAGAGATGAGTATCGATAATCAGCGTGCTCTAACTTCATATGTTCCCCTACCAAGGCCAGAAGTACCTGAGCATGACTTACCTGCTCATTCTCTGCAGGCAGCAGGAACACCACTATCACTCTGCTAAGAATCTGAGCTTGTTTGCCATCCACAGAGGCAAGGATTTGATTGTCTAAATGTCACTGTATCCAGTAATGCTGCAATAATACTGTTGATTGGGTGGAATCCTGCTGTCACATATTGCTCAGGCATAACACTTGAACGATGGGTCAGGGTCCTGTAAGATATTTCAGATGAGTAATGCCAGGAAAGTAAAAATAATTGTTATTAGAGCTGTTTGGTGATTTGAGGAAGCAGCCTATTTTACATGAATGCAAGGAAAAGGGGTTGGCAATCAGATAAACCCCTTAACTTCATAATTTTCTTTTCCGTTTCATCTGTTTTATTTTTTTCTACTAAATTGTATTATTCAAATGAAAATTCAGTGCATGACAACTAAAGCATGCATAACAATTCTTTCTCTTTTTAAAAAGGTTGAATTTTCTATTTATCCCCTGGTGCTTCAATCTATGAAAATGCTATATTAATTATGATACATATTGTTCCCTGTTGATACTGCCTGCAGTTATGCAGTTGCTCTATTCATGAATGTTGAGAGAATGCAATGCCCACACAGATTGCAGATGTGAAGGGATCCCTACGTCCTTGGGGGGCCACATACAGCACCCTGTAAGATCGAGGTCTAAAGTGTTGTGCTCACAAGGACTTGGGTGGAACAGGGGACTTGGAAGGTGTCAAAACCTCTGCCTTGCTGATGTTGCAGCTGAATTAGGTCTTCAGGTACAACTCTGCTCATTCTCTTCTGCAATTTATTCTGTACAATGAATTTTAAGTTACTACTCTTAAGAGCTTCCATTAGTCTGAATACACACCAGCAACAATTTCTCCTCTGGTATCAATGAGTATAACTTTGTTACTGTTGGGGATTTTCAGAAATTAGCACAGTTTCAGGCTTTAACCTTGTTATGATAGCCAGGAAACATCAAGTTCCTGTTCAAAATGATTACCGAATGCTAACAGCTCTCTGGATGTTACTGATGGAGATTGGCACAAATAGCTTTGTTCATTGTTGAGCTAAATATGTCCCTGAAATACTAAAATAATTAGATTGGAAGTTTTGTAGCATTTTTCTGTAGAGACTTGTAAATTACTTTGTTCTTCTGAATTACAAAAGATATTAGCTAAAAGTTTAATCATAGAAATGTAAAAGGTTACAAATCTGAAAAGCAGGAGCAGCTTTATTGTTTTCTTTAAATAATGTGCTTATTGTCATTTGCACAGTTTAAAAACAAACAAAAAAAAAGCCCTAAACCCAATGCTCACCCTCAGATTTAAATTAAAAAACTGTTTTCATTCGTTTTTATGTTTTTGAAATAATTAAGTTTTGCAGGCGAATTTTGCAACATAGTGCAGATGTCATAATTGCTGCCTAGGAAGGTATACCTTTGCAAGGTCGTTTCTGTCACTTCTCCTCATTTATTTCTTTAACCTTTACCTCTGAGAATAAATGTCATGTTGTGGCTTAAGCACTATTATAAGCAATAGCATGCCTGAGTGCAGCTGTAATTGAGGATCTGCCTATTCTTCCCTTTACAAAATTGGTCCAGGCTTCACAGCTAAACCCAGGTGCACTGATCAAAATTAGGGGCAATGTGGAAAACTGCACTTCTGTGTGGTCTGGTTTTCATAAACGTTATTTTGATGGGGCTATTTTAGCCCATATGTGCTTCTGAAAACAGAAGCAGAGCAATACGACCCTGGGGTAGCACTATTCACATAGGAAAGAGGTTTTATTTCCTTGAAAGAAAGAACAGTAGATACTGGAGTGCGAGAGTGGTTTTTTTTAATGACAAGAGGAGCAAGATCATGTTTTACCTTACCATTCTTCTGAAGAAATCCATTGTAAATGAAGACTTTTTGAGGAGCAAACGTAAGTCACAGGATTCAATTACTCTAGTGGCAATTTTTGGACCAGGAGTGACTTTTGTAGAGAAAGAATTCAGGCTATTCCAGGTATTTTCACAACAGCACAAGCGAGGTCAAAACAAAGAGGTGAGAGTGGGCTGGGACCACAGTTTGGTAAAGAAGACCTAGCTTAAAACAGAGGCAGAGAAAAAGAGAATGGAAAGAAATAAAAAGAGTTGGCAGTGATGGATGATGAGCTAACAGAGATGAGATTTAACAACTGAGATCTGATGTCCTTCCCTTCTGCAGTAAATGGCTGTGTAAACAGCCTTTTGGTCAGAGGAAAGCTTGAACTGTATCTTTTAGAATTAAAAGGACCTGAGAGGTAGAAAATACATTGCAGCATGGCTCTTGCAGTCAGTAGGATGATTGTGGCAGGTTGGGGAGCACAGAAAAAGAGCACGAGAGGAGCAATCCCGGAAGGTGGTGACTGGAGTTGGGGTAGGGCTTGGCTGTAGCTGGCACAAGGGATGATGGCATTAAACAATCAGAAGGAGTAGGGCAGATACAGCAGAAAGACTTCAAAACAGAATCTTTAAGGTTGGAAAAGACCTTTAAGATGATCAAATCCAATCATTGATCCAGCACTGCCACCATGTTCACCACTAAACCGCATCTTCAAGTGCCATATCCACACATTCATTGAACACTTCCAGGGAAGGTGACTCCACCACCTTCCTGCACAGCCTGTTCCAATATTTTTCCATGAAGAAACGTTTTCTAGTATCTAATCTAAGCCTCCCTTGGCCCAGCTTGAGGCCATTTCTTCTCATTCTGTCACTTGTTACCTGGGAGAAGAGACTGACCCCCATCTTCCTACAACTTCCTTTCTGGAACTGGAGAGAGTGAAGTCCTTTCCTCCAGACTGCCCAACTCCAGTCCTCTCAGCCACTCTTCATCAAAACTGTGCTCCAGACCCTTCACCAGCTCTGTTGCCCTTCTCTGGACATTCCAGCACTTCAGTGTCCTTCTTTTATTAAGGGACCTAAAACTTAACATGGGGTTAGAGGTGTGGCCTCACCAGTGCCAAGTACAGGGGGACAATCCCTGCCCTGGTCCTGTAGGTCACACTGTTCCTGTTATGAGCCAGGATGCCATTGGCCTGCTCGGCCACCTGGGCACTCTGCTGCATCCTCAAAAAGGAGCAGACATCCGCAGCCTGGCCCAGCTCAGGGTAAGGATTGCAGGAAAATCAGAAATCTTACTGAGGGACAGCAGGTGCCCAAATAGTGCCTGATATGCAGGTAGGTTGTTAGAACGTAAGTTTCCTCTTGGAGGTGCCAGCTGGATGAGATCTAGTGGGTGTTCTGGGAGGCTGCAGCACCAATGTGAGCATCGGCCTGGGCAGTGCAGCCCTGCTCAGGCTGGGTGTGAGCCCTGGGGCCATTCCAGAACCACCAGAGCCTGGGCAGGGTGAGCCTGCAGGTGCGCTCCTTCGTGCTGGTTTTCTGCACAGGGACTGAGAGCTAGGAAATGGGTGTGATGGGGCTGCAGAGTGATCAGGGGTTCAGAGACAGCAGCAGGGAAGATGGTCGAGGGGGGCACAAGGTTCTCTAAGGTAAATGAAAATAAGAGGTTACATTTTTCATAAGACTGATTGAAGTGGCAAACATGGGAAAAATAATGTGTGACAGGATTATTAAAGATTTCATTATAATAGAAATGAAGGACATGAATTAAAACTGCTAAACTATGACATTTTCTAATTTTTAGTGCTATGGTTTATAAGTGTAGTAATTTTCTTCTGTTGTAAGTTACAGTGTAAAGATAGTCATAAAACATGTTTTGATTTTTTTCCTTGCAAGAAGTAATAACATTTTACGGGGGATTTTAAAAAAAATTAGATTTTTATCTTTGTTTTTGCTTATGGAACTGGCAACACTAAACTACTCTGGGAAAAAAAGAAACTTTCAAGCTTGCTTTAATGTAAAATAACTGCAGTTCTCAGTAAATGTGAAGACTGAAACAATTTCTTAATGGAAAACCTAGTATTTCTTTAAATATTAAAAGAAAAAAAATTAGTTGGCATTTTCAGGGAGACTTTATTCCCATAAATTTACACTTTTTTCAAATCTTTAATTAGTTTTATGCAATATTCTGATGTTGTTGGAGGAAAGAAAAATAATAAAATACGTGTTGACAGTTGCAGCTAGAAACTTTGAGTGATACAGAAAACAAAGATAAATAAAGATTCTGAAAAAGTAAAAGCTTGCATAGACCGTATTCATAAAACTGAGATTATGTTATTTAAAGCAGTTGTGTAAAGCTTATGGGAGCCATGAAATAATTAATAACATGTGACAGAACTAGTTCCCGATCTTTGTGCCAAACAGGTGTTTAGGTATCAGCTGGAGAAGTCAGTAGCATTCTTTTAAAAAGTACAGTGGAGCTATGTTAAAGGAGAAGAAAAAGAATTCATAATTTTTGCTGTCAGTTGATGTGGATTACGCTCTTTTAATCCCAAACATTTCTCTGGGGTTTCTCTTAAACTCAGAAGCATTTGAGATGCATTGTGAGTGCTGCGTAGCTCAGAAATACATTGCAATGATATCCTTTGTAAAATGAGAGAAGTTTTTTTCTAAAGGATAGTGTGAACTGAGCTTCCAAGGGGTTTTCTCTACACAGAAGGACTGGCCAGGGTTCCTTACCAAGAGATCTCCATGAACTCACAGTCAGAGGTGCTCAGCCATGTCCTGGTTCTGAATGGCTCTGTGAGGAACCAGAAATGACTCCAAAGTCTTCAGGAGGAAAGAAGTGGGAAACAGGAGATGTCCCTTATAAGAAATGAGATAGTTTTCACCAAATTGTTGTAGTAAAGGAGACTGCTGCTGCAAAGAAATGCTCTGTATTTAGTTTATTGTATCTTTAGAGGCTTAAAACTTTCTAGATTGGCTAAATACTTACAGCAAAAATGTCTTGAATCTTATTAATTAGTTGGCATTTACCTTTGGTTCTAATATATGTGTCTCTATTTTTCTTGACTCAATATATTAGCATTTGAGCAAAATAAGAATGTACATGTGAATAGTTTCTTGGGTTTGGGTTTTCTCCATTTTTTTCAATAAGTATTTTTAATCTCACCTTCACAAGTTAGAGCCAGGAGCTGGAACAGCTTCCTGTTAATGACATGTCAGATGACCCAATAAAAGAATGTTCTTGAAAAGGTATTTTTATGTTCATTTTAGTCTCAGAATGACTCTGATGTACCAAGGGTGTGCAAATTAATGAATAGTGAAATGATTTAAGCATGTTTAATTTAATTTCCTTTGATTTAACTTAAACGCAAATAAGTGATCATGACTCTGGTGGTTTCTGTTATTGGCAAGATGCAAGCATCGGTTTACTGCAAGAAAGATAATTAAAGTAGGAGCAAATTGAAATATGCTGATTTCAAATGCCAAAAATGAAACATGAATTTGACCAAGAATTTTATGCTGAATCTAGAGATATGTCCTGTAGGAAATTAAGGTCATCCTGTAGTTAGAAGGGAAAGTTATTTAGGGTTTAAAAGTACTTGCTTTAATTTTAGCATGTCTCTTTCTTCCTGTGCAGTCTTAATAAAGTCACTAAACTTTTGCTACAAAATAATTTTCTTCGTATACAAACCAAAAGAAATAACAGCCTTTATAAGTTTCTTGGGAAGGCAGATTAATGAAGACTCATTAAATTATTTCATATCACCAAGTGTAGTGTAAAATGGAACATACTACCAAATAAAATACATTTAGTTAGTATTGTCAAAATCAAAGTCTAAAAAATTACTCATATCTGAAAAAAACATCTCCAGGTAGATTTCAGATCATGACATATTACAACACCCAGTTGTTTTAGGTCTTGTTTTCACCCTCTCTGTGATAATTTCTTGCTGTGTTTTAATCTAAGTCCCAATACATGTGCACTGTAATCCTTGAGCTGGGTGTTTTTGTTAAACCCTAAATTTGTAAGACTTCATAATATTGTGGGAGGCCTGGGATTTTTTATTCCTTTTGAATTAAAAACATGATTTTTACTTTAATGGTAATAGCTAATAAACATATGATTTCATAACTTTCAAGAGGAGAACATTTATTAAGAAAAGTGCTAAAACATTCCTTATGTGAGTAATCTCCTCAGCCATGAAGACAGTCTTGGGGGAGAAGGTATTCCAGGCCTCTCTCTATTAGGTCATTGATTTTGATTATTTTTCATGGAAGGATGGTTAAAAAAAAAGATTAAAAAAAAATTAATCAAAACTTTTAGACTTGCCATAAATACAGATATAGGTCCATGAACAATCCGTAGCTCAGTATTAGGTTTGGCACATAGAAGTTCGGTTCAATGGAAGTTCTGCAGTATATTTGACCAAGGTCCAGTTCTTATCTCTTACTCAATTCTGAGTTTAAAATTTCCAATTAAATTTGGTAATTTTAAGTTTATTGTAGGCCTTAGTGGATTTCTACTTCAGCTCTGATTGTTATTCATTTAATTTCTTGTTTATAGTTTTAAATGTGTAAACTGAGGTTGACAGAACTTTTAGGAGTGTTATGGATTCGTTGTGTGTTCATTGCCCTGAGAAATGTTTTTTGAAGTATCCAGTTATTGTCACTTGCACATTCAAGCACAATTTATATGAACAAAAAGCATTCCTGTTTCTTTTTGGTAATTTGTGTTGAAAAGCAGTGCTTAGTCTGTAGATAGAAACACCTCCAGTTGGGCTATGGCACAAAAAGCATTATAGGTAGCTCAGTTAGTGCCAGAGATGTCAAGGCCCTTAATTACATATCTATACACTGGGAGAAAGTAACAGCTAAGGAAAATATGAAGTCCCATTTCAAGGGTGTACCACATATATGTGAATTAAGCTCCAAACATCCATTTTCAGATAATGTCTCATAGCTTTCCTTTCAACAATCATTGAGTTAATAGTGTTTTGGTCAGTGGGGTAAGAAAATTGCCAGTTAATTCCACAAAGAAAGTTTGCCTTTCATTTTTTTCCCAGTTTTATCTTCTCCTTTGATAAGAGAAGGTAAGAGTGCATGAGTCAACTGAACACATACAAAGCTAAAACAAGTTGATGCAAACAAGAAACAAGAAAGAAAAACTAGGCTTCGACAAATAGGCACTGAAACCAGTCATGTATTTTCCCACATTAAAGTGTATATTTTTATTATTTACAGGTTTTATTCAAAGATAGTTTATTCAAAGATATTCTTTCTGGAAGAAGTAAGGAGCTGTACTGAGTCAGTTAACTTGGGAAATTTCATAGCCAGGGGGTTGAAGCTTCTGTAAGATGAATATATAAAGCCATCCAGAATTTTCTTCCAGGCAAAGGGAAAAGAAAATCAAAAAGGATTCAGTGTTTAACTACCAAAAAAAAGAAATATTAATGGTGAGTGAAGAGTCTGCAAGGAACAGCAAAGATATTTATTGGACAAGAAAATAAGCTCTGTTCTAGTGGTTGAAAAGCAAGGCTGAGAAAAATAAAGATGAATTAGACCTCCAGAGAACAAACCAAAAAATATATATATTTGACTACCTAAATAGAAATTAAATAAGGAAAGAAGAAAGGTGATTCATTAGGAGGAGGTGATTAGGATTTCCTATACTCCAGACAAAAAATAACCAGTAGGGATAATTTAGAACCTAGACATAAAGGAAAAATTATTAATGAGGAAGTGTGTAAATTTGGGGGTTTGGAGTTTTATGGGTTTTTGGTTGGTTGGTTGGATTTTGTGTGTGGGTTTGATTTTTTTTTTTTTTAATTAAATAAACCTTATTGCATCTGAGATATGGGCAAAACCAAGAACTTGACTTGGAATGTAGGCGAGCAGATTACCTCCATAATGGAATATCTGTAGAATTTAAATATGAAGTTGCAAGTTGCACATCCAGAATGTTTTATTTCATTTATAACATCACAAGCAACAGTAATAAGAGCAAATAAAGCTCATTTTAGGAGAAAAAAGCCTTTCAGGAAAATATTTCTTTATTTGCTCACCTCTTTAGAAAGCAAAGCTTAAATAATTTTGAAGTGTTGACGAAGGAAAGTCAGAGAGAAGAATTGAAAATGAGACAAAATACAGCAAGACTTTCATAAAGGGTTTAAAAGGTCAAGCTAATCTGATAGTTCTGTGATGAATTTATTGATTTTATCAGCTGAGGAAGTGCACCACAGAATTAATCAGTCTGTAATTCATTGTGATGTTTGGTATGGAGAGATGAAAACGGGTAAAGCTGCTGTAGAGTAGTTTGGCAAGACCTCATCTGAAATTTTCTGTATTATTTTGCATGTTCCTGTTCAAGAAGAAGGTAAAATTGGAAGAAGCACTTAGAAGACATACAGAGCTCCTCAGCAGAGCAAAGTGCTGTCTTACTGAAACAGCTTTGACTAATTACTTTAGCAAATTAAAGATCAATACATAAGAGGAGTTTTATTCACCCTCTATAGAAAGACTCAGGAATGAATAGCAAAGAGATAAAATGAAATTTTTAAGATAAAAGAAGCTAAAGAAATGGATAAAACCTGAATATGAATCTATTAAGACTGGAAATTAATGGCACTTTTGAAAATCTGATGGGTTTTGGTTTTAAGGGAGCCAATGAAACTAATTTTAACTTTATGAATGAGGCTAGCTTATATTTTCCCTGTGATTGTGAACTGAACTGGATCATAAAAGGAGTATCTTTCTAGCTAATCATTCCTATGCCAGATGTGATACAGCCATGCACCTTCAGTGGTGTGTTTGTGTGCTACAGCCCCACTGACAGGACTGGGACTCTTCTTGATACAAGAGTGTGTTTCAGTCCAGATTAGCAAAGCAGATCCATATATGCTTTAGTGCCAGTGAAGTAATGGGTTATTGAATTTAATTACTAAAACATATATCTCTGTATAAAAAATACTCTAAGAAAGAAACTGCCTTTTTTTTGTTTAAACCTGGATAGAAATAATTTCATTGATATTTTAACTCTGCAAACTCTGAGGAACAGTGAACAATTTCTCAGCTCTTCTTCAAAAAAGCTTTTTCTCAGATCTAATTCACAGTTTTGTGGTTGTCATCAGTTCATTTCAGCCAACAAAACCATGCTGATGTTAATCCCCGCTATAAAGTCATTATTATAGTCTCAGAGGTGTGAGTATCTCTGTGAGCTGAGTGTTTATATGCTGATATGATGTGTATAGAGAATTATGGTCAATTATTCTCAGTGTAGTCTCTACTGTAATTTTGTGTGTGTGTGTACTGTAAGTGAGAAATAGAGGAAGCAATACACAGAGGTATCCACTTTTATGTTTTAGCAGTTCCTGTTAAAAACAGGGACGTCTTCAAGTTAGGGCAATCAGTGGGGTACGCTGTGAGAAATAAAAAGATAAATGTGACTTTATTTTCTTGGAAGCTTTCATTTCAGAGCATGGTGACTTTTTAATTCTGCTGTCTATTAGATTTTTAGTAGTTTGTTGCTCCATAAAGGATCTCCATGTACCAAGTGTCGTGCAAGATGTTATTTAACTTAGGGGCACTTTGTATAGCAGAGTTTGATACCAAAAAAAACAAACAAAAAAAAGACGGGTATGTTAAACCTTTCCTGACACCAGAAGAGAAATTATGTTCATCCTATTCCCCTCCCACTTCCTTGTGTGTGTGTGTCTAAACTAATTTGAACATAGCTGTACAAGTAAAATGCTAATAACTTATTTTATTTATGAGAAATAAGCTCTCCAAAGCAGATAAAACACAATACTTCTGCTATTTAATGTCATCTCATCAGTACAGAAGTGCAGAAGGTCGCCCACCCAATGCACCGAGTAGCCTCGAGGAAAGAGACATTGTGCAAAACAGAAGCAGCTTAAAACACATCTTTGGTGTAAAGCAAATCCTGTACAGTAAAAGGAATGTGACTGCAGTCATCAAACACGTTGCATAAATATGCTCACACCTCCCAAAGGTTGTTTGCATAGACTGTCATTGCCAAAAAATAAAACAAAAAGTTATCAGTTTAAGGATACAAGAGATAAGTACCTTGATAGTTTAAGAGCATTAAACTTTTTTTTTTGTTTTGAATAGAAACCTTTTTACCTAGAACTCAAGAGCAATAAGGAATATTTAATTGACAATATTGAAATAGGTGTCTACTCCTAGAGTTTTAGGTGCAGAAGTCTCAAGAGAGAATTTAAAGTAGTGATTCTCTTTAGGAGTAACTGATGGATGGGGTGACAAAGCATTTTAAGGCTGTTTAGGTCATCAGCATCATCCACAGAGTGTACATCACCCAACATAGTTACTTTCCTTGTCTGTATGGAATGGTCAGTAGTAAAACTTGTTCCTTTCAAATTCTGTAACTCTCTTTCTGGTTACTGAAAATTAAAAGCCTTGGTGTTTTATATTTATGTTTAAAAATATTTTCTGTATTGTTTACATTGTTACCTGCCATCAAAAACATTAATTTCTCTTTAGCACTTTTGGGAGGACTTTGCATTGGCACAGAGTGGATGCTAACCCCTTCTCTTAAGTGCAAAAAACCCAGACACATCAAGAAAGGTCCTTGACTGCAGAATCTATTCACAGGAAATTTTTCATTCTCTCTTATGAGAAAGTGGCAGCATTGCTTCTGAATTCCAACTGTGTGCATTCAGCCATTCTGTCAAAGTTCTGTATCTTTGAATAGTAAGTTTTGTATGTATTGTGGCATCACAGGGTTTTGCCAAGAAAACCAATCTAGAAAGTCAGCAGTGTCCCATCTATTTATTCTCATTTTAACTTTCATATTGGTTGATGCTTTAGGTGTTTTTCTGATTTGAGATTTTAGAATTGCTCAATGATTACAGAAAATTCTCAAAAATAATGCCTCGATTTATGAAAGTCTTTCAAAGGAAAGCATTTAAAATTTCTTAAAAAACTATCCAGGGAGCTGTCTAATGGTCTTTAAACCACGTGTGTCTTTAATATAGATTCAGAAAGATCCTCAATGAGTTAGGCAGGAATTTCCAGACTATCTGGCTCTGTTATCACCCACCAATGGCAGTGACAGCTGCTATCATTGCAGATCTACATTTATGCATGGAAAGAGAAGTGTAATCTCCCTTCTCACTTTCTAAACTGGAACCTCCATATTATTATCTTCTCATTTGCCGTATGCTCTTCTCACTCTCCCTCAGAGTTTTCCTCATTCCTGAAGGTGCCCCAAATCATCCCCTCATTGCTTTAAGGAACATCCAGTCTAAGCCACAGAATAATAATCTCGATACAAGCACAGCTAAAAGCTGTTGTATTTTTCACCTGGTGTCAGCATGTCACATTGCCCTGTTTCTAAACCTCACCCGAGGAACTGGTCTTTTTAGGTAATAAAAATTTTATTCCAAATCACACAGCTAATACGATGCAAACATCTAAAGAGCAGATTTCTGTACAAGAACTTCCCATCTATGTAAATGTTAAGAGATGTGGAATTTGTTTATTACCAGCTTTGAACTTGTCATGAATACTGTGTTCACAGCCTGCCTTCTCAGTGTCTTTAGCTTTACATATCAGACACTACTAGGATTTTTCTTTCTTTATATATTGCTCACCACTACCATAATAATCCTTTCCCTCAAAACATCATTTTGGGATTCCATATCTCTCAGTGAGCACTGCTTCAATCAGAACCAAAATATTTCTTTGGCCACATCCCATTAAAAAGTGATGGGAACCCCAATGTTGCTTTGCTCTCACTTGTGGCCAAGAAGGCTGCACCACTGTAGAGCTGTGGCTTCGCTTTGATCTATTTCTGAGTATATTCCAAGCCATGCATTTGATCTATTCTGACATCTACCCTGGGAAAAAATGCTCTTTTCTTTTCACCATTTATACACACAGGCCAAATAAGCATTTTAAACACAGATGTCTAG
>VYZT01054832.1:301175-311486 GCA_013400735.1 Pomatostomus ruficeps
GTACATAAAGCTGGAGTCCACCCCCCCCACCCCCCCCAGAGTCATTATTCTGTTAATTTACCTTTTGCATTCATTATGGTAATTACACTTTGTAAATTTTCATCTTTTCCTTCAGCTGGTATTTTAAAATCTTTGACAAAGGTAGTTTTTTTCAAAACTTAAAATCTTTTATACACCAAATTATCAAGAAAACTTAATTCACTTTGAAGTATATATGAAGGAAATTGCATTACAACTGATTCTTCTTCAGGACATTTTTCTCTAAGGTGAGGTTGGACATGCAGAAGAAACCCTGCAGCAACGGGGTCCCAGCGGTGCCTTACTTGTAGTGATTTTTGCATTCAGCATTTCATCCGGAACCTTTTGTATATATTATGTGAGTGATCTTCAGCTGTTTCTAAGTTAATTCCAAAGGGGGCTGAAGGAAACCTTTGGAAAATGAATAGAGCTGATATTAAAAACAGGCAAAGACTGATCTGCATTCAGCACTACCAAATGCAGATGAGAGCAGATGGAGCTATTTTGTGTCTAATTCCTCAACAGGTGAACAACTCACCACCACCTCCCTGCCCCAAGTGAGGTGTAAAAAAATGGAAAATGCTGTCATCGCTGGTGCTGTTTTCCATTGACTCTTGTTCAATGGGAAGTGAAACTGCCTGCAGTAGAAATTAATGTGGTTTGTCTGCTCTCACACACATCCACTCAGACTCCATGGATCATACTTAACCCTTAATTTATTTTATGTTTCTTCAAGGCTCCCCGAATGTGATAAAGTTACAAAGCTATAAAACTCAAGGTAAACTCTCTGTTTAAGTCTGGCTTTTCTGAGCTATATTCTTTGCAGAGGCATCCATTTTGAATGTCAGAAAACACCCTATAGCTAAAGAGACATTAACAAAATCTATTTGTCGTATTCAAGTAAAAAGAAATTGTCATCTTTTTACCGTGAGGTAGAAATGAACAGGGGAAAAAGCTGAGTTAAGTATCTTATTGGATGCTAATGAAAGAAAGCCTGAGATTGCAAATATTTGTTACGACTCCGAGACTATTTTTCTTTCCTAATGAAGACATGAAGAATCTATCAAGCTTCTTCTGTCCAACCAAATCTCTTCTGTGTTCCTACAGTACTCATAACAAGACATTGACATTTATTACATCTTCTAAAGTCCACTGTATACAGCTGATCATAAAGATTACACTTCCAAAAGTATAATTAATATAATCCTGCTTTAGTTCCTGTGCATACCCTGATTTACTGCTGCTGTTTTCTTTGAGTCAAATGAAAAGAGAATGCTTGACATAATTTAAATAATCTAAAGTTATGTACAGCTGTTTTTTATTAAGTGTTTGCCAGCCTGAATAATGACATGCTTCCTTTGGCATGTCATAATAAGGCTGTGGTAAAATATATACATTATGATTACATGAGTTAGTAACCAAGGAAACTAAATTGGTATTGTACCAGTGTCCTCCAGGACATACATAATTAAGGGCCTGTCAGATTTTCTGAGAAAGATCTCCACTGTCTCAGGAGTTTACAACATCCTTGTGAAATCCCGATGCACAGACTGAAATGTACGAGGTGAGAGAGCAGGTGCTGCATCGGCGGTAACACGCTTGTCTTTGTTTGTGAAGGTATTCATCAGCAGACTGTACACACGGGTTTTATATTTGTCTATGGCTTTTTGATGTCTTCTCAGTTGCTCACTGAAAGCAAATGCCTCAAAAATAAAGCCTCCCATTAAAACTGAAGCAAACAATTTCACTGAAATCAGAAGCTGTTGAAAACATTGGGTAACTTCCCACTGGGTAAGATTGTAGGATTAGAATTATTTTAGATGTTCTCTACATTAAGACCTTCATTTATTTCATCTAACCTTAGGTGAAAACTCAGTCCGGTTTCAATTTAACTTGAATCTTAGTCCTATGGGCACCTTTTGCCCAGACAGAAAGCAAAAGTATCTCAGATAAAGTTAAGTTGCATGTCTCTTTGAAGACCCTCAGAGGAAGATCATATCCACTTGAATACCTGAACCTGAATTAGACAGGGAATGCCTTTTTCCACTTTTTTTTTACACTTCTTTAAAGTGGATGCCTTTTTTTGTTTTGAAAGTCACTTTAACTCCCCATTTCAGTTTAATCCAGCTAATGGTCATCTTCCTCTTTAAGATAATTTTTGGAAAACACCTGGTTAGATATTCCTAACAGCCCTGGTTACCCAGTCCATTTTGCCAAGGGTTGTCCATGAAAGCCCCCCACAGAGATCCCCTTGTTAAGGTCCTATATTAACTGGGGACAGGTATGTAACAGTGAATGCTGCTATTTCTACCCACAGAGTTCTAAAATATAATTGTCTTAGTTTTATGGACTCTTGCAATCTGGTTTTTTTTTTTTTCTTTTTTCTTTTTTCTTTTTTCTTTTTTCTTTTTTTTTGGTCATGCACTAGGGCTGTATCCTGACAGTTCAGTTAAAATAGTGACTTAACACTTCCCTCAAAGCAAGCAGTCGAAGCTTGACAGCTTCATAGTGTTTCTGATAATTTTAAAAGAGCACATACTGCAACTCAGAATTAGTTTGCTGTGAGCCACAAATAAAATATTGATGAAATATGCTCATAATAAGAAATCTTAGAACATAATTTTTCTCTGACTGGAAAGCATGGTGATTTCCCACTAATCTATGTCACTCGGTAAATTTGGGTAGTATGCAAAACTTCTCTTGCACTAAGAAGTAAATTATCTGACATTGCATCTATTTATCAAACACATAGATGCAGAAGAAGACTTCAGAGCACAGAAAAATAAAACACAGCTATGTCTCAAGGTGCTCATTTGTGTAAACAACAGCAAACTCTGCTTTATTTTCCTCTATTTTCAGTGATCAAAAATGGCATCCTGGTATGAAACGGATCATGCAATTGCTGAACACACAAAATGCCCAAAGTCATTGGGTCATAGCTCCTAAAGTGATGTGTGTGGAACAATCCCTTCCCTTGCATGACTGGGAGGCAGGATGCCCAAAGTTTGCTGCCAGTAAATTTAACAGATTTCTCCAATAAGTTCCTAGAGACATAGAGGCATAACATAAATATATGTAACGTTTATAATTTGAAATATCAAAAATAAATACAATGATCCAATAGCTTCTATGCTGCCATGTATGGAAATTATTCATACTTTTCACAGGTAAGAAGTTCCATAGTTGTGGGACTTTTTGCCAACTTGCATTTAAATACAGTATTGTTTTTTGTAAAGAACCCGTTTGGTATTGAGGTGTTTAGACAATTAGGTCTGTTATGAACTTTCCACTGTTTCTTAATTGGCCATGATGGGAGTTGCACATCTGAAATCAAACACCGCAGAGCAGAATCAAGGTCACTTCTGGCATGCAGCAGAGACCAGCACAAAAAAGAAAGGTTATTGTTATTTCCACACACTATACTATAAAGATGCAGGCACTTTAATATTTTTCTGTCTGCATGCTCCACTGTTGCATGAAAATAATATGGCACAGCACAAAAATTGTATCATAAAATTGTTCTGAAACCTCCTCCAAGCTGTTGTCATGGCAAAGGAATCTATTGAGAATGCTTTTAATTCAACAATGTTTCAGTGGGCCTTAAAAAATGTGAGTTAGAGCCAGATAGAAAATGCTGGTGAGTGAATTACAACCTGGCATCGTCTCGTCTCTGTCTCGTCTCTGTGTATTTTAGAAACTGTTTTTCATCATAACTCAGTACTAGGAGTACTGGAGGGTGAGGTCCCTCTGCTCTGTGCATTGTCAGAGGTAATTGCTGGGCAAGTTGCAGTGTAGTAAGAGTGAGGAAGGAATCACTCCACTGATACCCCCAGTCCTTATATAGTGTCTGGAAAATGTCACCACACTGGGGGGCTTGTTCTTTATATCTCTGAACCTGAAAGATGTAAAATTATCCATGTTTGGACTATTTTATGGCACAACTGGAGCAGTTTCAAATTACTTCTGCTTATGATTTCAATTTAGGAATGATTTCAAAATAATCTCCCTGGGAAAAAAAAGTTAAGAGCATTAATTTTGTCTGTAATTTTCACTGTTTCTATGGAAGAAAATAAAGAGATGATTGGTCACTCATCTGTTCAGTGTGATGGCTGCCATCTCTGTGCCAGCAAACACAGTTAGGAACATTTATTATATGAGCATTTCAGAATCAGTAATAACACTAATTAGTTTTTTCNAGTCATCTCTGTAGCCAAGATGCTCAGATGAATGCCCAAGGATGGGTCAGCTGTGAGCAGTGAAAAAAAAAAAAAAAAAAAAAAAAAAAAAAAAAAAAAGAGAAATTCACCTTTCCTCGCAGTCAGTAGTAGCAGAATCTCAGAACGGCTGAGGTTGGACATGACTCCATGGAAGTCATCTCCTCCAAAGCCCCTGCTCGGGCAAAGCCATGCAGAGCCATTTGACCAGGACTCTGTGCAGGCTCCACCACCTGGCGTCCTTCAGGTCCTCTCCTGCCAAGCTGCGTCTGGACGGGTGTGCCCCAGCACTGGTGTGTGGGGTTTTGCCTCTGCACTTCTCCCTGTTGAATTAGCCATCCACAGAAACTGGAAATGTTTTTAATTTCTCTCAGTACAAGATGCTGTTTAATTTCATAATTGGAAAGAATAATTGTTTTTTCTGTAAATTAAATTATTTGCTGAGGGTGCACTGTACAGGTTTGTCCATGCAATAAGATTAGTTGTTCTGGCCTAACAAGTGCCAAAAATGTGAGATGCCCAACATGAATCAGCATGAGTGGTTTGAGTTTTAGGAATGTAACTGCATTTTAGTACTATTCTGATTGATTTTTCATTCATGTTCAAAAAATAGGTCAAGTAGATATTACCAATTAACCAGTCTGTAAATTAGTTTATCATTTCATGTCATGATGGCCAAAGCAGAATAATGACCAAATGGTTAGGTATTGCCATCTTTTAAATGATGTTTAAGCATTAATTGGCTTACCACTATAAACAAAGTGTTTACAGAAAAATGTATATTAAAAAAAATAAAGTAGGTTTCAATTTTTTATTATGTTAATGATATCTCACAAAATAAGTAAATACTCGTATTATAGTTGATTCATGTTTTTATTTTTTTTAATTTCAACTTTAATTAAAATTTATCCATCAGATGGAAATTAAAGATGTCCTATCCTGTCTTTTTCCTTCCAGGAGAATGGAAGGGTTGAAGGCAATTTATAGCAGCTCTCAGCAAAAATTTATGATTTACACCTAGTTTAGAAGTAGTAAGTCTTAGTTTCCTGATTTTAAATATGTAAGAACATGGCTGAACACAGAAGGATGTCAGGTTTAGCCACTTTAATAAAAACCGAAATGGTCAGAAGCATTCTAGATCTTAATTACTGCTGACCCCATTACTGACCTGGAAAGTACTTGCAAGGAAAATAGTATTCTGCTTTCTAATCTGAACCCTGGTTAAATTGTAACAGAGTGCGTGGCAGAGGGAACTGGCAATTTTTTGAGTGAGGAACTGGATTTTGACAACACCTATGGCTCTTCCAGGTCAGCGAAAGGTGTTTACTAGACTTGTATAAAGATAATCCTGTCACCAGGAAAGTGAAAAATAAATATGAACTGGATGGGCAGCAGGACAGTTTGAAACTGAATGCATGTAAGACCAGTGAAAGCAATGAGAGGATAGGTAAGTGATGAAGAAAAAAAGACAAACTTGTAAAATTCAGTTATTCTACTAGAGAGAGACAGCAACTTAGAAGTGTGGTAAGGGCATTACCTGAGATAATTGCACGTCAAACAGTCCTCCCAGTCCTTGTGATAACAACAATTGATCTTTTCCGGACTTTCCATGGCCATATAACCCAGCCTTGGACCCAAGGAGGAGAGTTAAGTGGATGCACTGGGAGATCCTGATGGAATGAGCATTCCTGCAGTGGGTATAGTGATCAACCTGTGTGCCTGTTATGTAACCTTCGATTGCAAAGTGAGCTGCAGAAACAGATTAAATTGTAAAAGAGCAGTACTGAGATAAGAGTCTCTTTGTTGTAAAGAAATAAAATTCTTTGGTGTGGTTGTCTGTGTATCTGTGCTTATGTGTAGCAGAATCCCAAACCAGAAGAAGATGTGCTCCAAGTACCCCAGCTGCACACTCAGCAGGGCAAGGGTACTGTGGTGCAGGATAGCAGAGAGATTATCGAGTTTGTAAAAAAGCAGTTCTGTCATGCCTTAAGTGACTTAGAACACCTGAGTTCTACAATACATCAGAAGAAAAATTAGTATTGACTTAATCCTAATAAAAATGCAGGCCTTGAAAAATAGTTGAGTGTGAGGAATACTATCCATAAAATAATTAACTTCTCTTTATGATGAATCACAAGTTAAAACTTCCTTTCTGTCGCCTCATTTTTAAAAATAGGGATGTCAAGGAAATGGGAGAAGAGTTAAAAATTATACTAGAAATGAGAACTCAGTGTTTAGTTAATCATAGTCATAGAAAAGTCACAAGTGAGCAAGCTGTTAAATGGTCACGAAGGCAAGAACAGGAACATATCCTTGTGGGAAGGACGACATTGTTTTGAGTGGGGACGTTATTTGCTTTCTCCTAAGTTAAGAGAACTTAATAAACTCTAAATAAACTCATCTGTACTGAGTCATTTATCATTTTTAGTTGCTTCCTTAGGAAAATGAACAAAATGTTTGACAGTTTTGAGATGTTAAAATGTCTTGTTGTCTGACATGTCTGACATCCTTTTGTGTTCTTACATTTCTTCAAAGTTATAGCCTACTTGAACAAAAATGTGTGGTGAAGCGTTTTATTTATAATTTCCCATATTTTCAGTAGTGGGGTATGGCATTTAATAATATTTTTAAGGCTTCCTGGTCCTTTTTGTTCTTCTCAACACACAAGTATTGCCAAAATTGATACTAATTAGTAAAGTGACTCTTCCCCTTCATCAAAAGTGGCATGAAGCTTCATTTAAGGGACACGGGGTCACAGAAGCAGTGATATTATCAGGGGAGATGGTAATCAGGAGCAGTGGATATGGACACTCCATAGTGTTGTGAACAAGGATCCCTTCCAAAAATGCGTAGACCCCCTCTTTGGTCTGCTGCCAGTGCTACCTTGGAGGGAGTCTGCAGTATCTGTGTCCTCTCCGGATGTCCTCGTGCAGTTTTAGATGCTTTTTTCCTCACAGAAACACGATTCCCCTCAGAGAGAACTTTGCTTTTTTTCCTTTCTTGTGTGCCTATGACATTTCTAGGGAGCTTTTAACAGCTTGAATTCTGCTTTCAGCTATCTCTGAGAAAGCCCTGTTCAAAGGGGCAATTACATGTATGGCAACTGTCTTTTCTCAGTAATTCCTAAATAGCCCACCAACAAAACCTAAATGCAATGCATGTGAACAGCATTTGTCCCAGCATTATTTTTATGAAAATTATGTTTAAAGCTACTGTTTTCTAGAAATGTCTGGAGTACAGAATTGTAGAATGGACCAGGTTTTGTATTTTCCCATTTTAAATGTCTCTTAAGGTAAAGTGTTTCAATTGTGAAAGTGTTCCCTTGATTACCCTGGTCAGCCTTTGCTGGAGAGGTGTGAGATGAAGGGTACCTCCATAGTTAAAGGGAATAGCAGTGCCTTCAAGGTGAAATATCACAGAATACTGATGCCACCAGACAGTTTGCAGGTTTCTTGCTTTTTGTACCCAAACAGTAAAATACATTATGCAAGCTAGTGCCTATCATCTTCAGGATTAGATCCAGTACTGTTGTAATCACTGTGCATAAAGTAGTGCAGAAAAAAACAAGCAGTAAAGAGAATTATAAAACTTATAAGCAATAGGAAAAAAACCAGGTTTGTACCAAAAATACTTATTAAAGCCAATGGAATAACTACAGAATTTTTTTGAAAGAAAAACAAATTAAAAATCTTAATTCCTAAACTAAAGCCTTCAATAATGTCACTTGTATTTAGTTTTAAACTGAACGTGCTTTAATAGGCTCCACTAGAAGATTAAATGAAATGTTCCATTAAAAATGTTCTTTTATTAAATGTTTATTTTGGGTTAGATTGCAATCTGTTAAAAAGAGCATCTCTTCCAAAACTGTCAGAGTCGATCATGCAGGAATTTGAAAGATGCTGAATATTTACTTAAGAGGAAATGGCCTAAGGAATTATTGCTAATTTTAATTAAGTTTTTTGCATACCCAATTGGTCTGCTTTATCTGGACATCCTTAGAACTACTCGTTTCCTGCAGAACACTGCTTCATGGCTGCAGCAGTACCTTCTGGTAATTCATTCACAAAGATTGCTTGACATTTGATCTTTATTAATGCAAAAGTGGAAGGAAAAAATTATTTATACCATGGTTAAGGAAAAGTATTTGGTGAAAAACTAATTATGTGTGATGCTGTGTCTTCAGTGAACTTCTTACATTCATAATTTTTTGCTCCTTGCTGCTCATGTATCAAATGAAATACACTGACAATTTCTCAGTGATGTCTGCATGTTTTTCTTTTCCTGTAGAAAGCAATGCATTGGCCACTTGAGAGGCCAGCTGAGAATATTGAACTGCAGAAATTTTACTTCAAAGTGACCTGTGTAGCCCAAGCTGCACTCACAGACAGTTTGCTAAGTGACCCATAAAGTTTGTGAAGGACATGAACTTGCTTAACATGCCCTGTAATAACCACTAATGGTCTGTTCAGGGTAGCTAAGGCGTTCTGCTCTTGTCCATCTCTTCTCTTGCATCACTGACCCTTTTTAGAAAATTGCTAAGACCTAAAGATCTGTTTAGTATTCCTGTAAAAAAGTGAAAAAAGCCCCAATTCTTACCCAAAAACCCTACAAACCAAGCTGAAAACCCCCAACAACCTCCCTTCCAAAAAAACCCCACCAAAACAACTCAAAATTTCTCTACCTCTCTGCTAACACTGTATTTCAGTCAGGGTAATGATACAAAACAACAACAGTTCAAGCTGGGCTGTTCTGTTGTTTTTTTCTGTACATGTGCATAGTCTGTGCAGTAAAAATCCCTAATCCAAAGAGCTACAAAACCACAGGTGCAGGGGGATTATGAGAAGTCTCTGGGTAATTACCCAAAGCATTGGTTTAGGGTTTTCCTGTCGTCTTCATTCAATGGCTATAATTAGACTGCTTATTTTACAAAAAGCTTTTTAATGAGCTTCCCATTCCAGTTTACCTGGCAGGTACCCAGTTTATCCCAATAGGCTTCTAATTACCTCCAGTGAGCTGAAGGGAAGTGACTGCCGAGCCTACCCCCATTCTCTGACCAGGGAACCATTCTAACTCAATGAAGTTATTGAGACATCGAGTTTCTTAAAAGAGCTTAAAATTCAGCAACTACAAATGATTCCTCCTTGCTGGTGAGGAGCCCTTCCTGGAAGCCAGGAATTGCAAGACATCTTGATTGTTGATTGTAAGGAGTTTATTGCCATGGCAATCACCAATTCTTTTTTCCCCAGTGAGATCTGTTTTGTTATAGTCTGGTACCAGCAGCCAGTGAAGGTCACTCCAGAGAACCAAGTGAGGAATAAAGTGCATGGTTCTTTGGATATAATGCATTTGACATAATGTCTTTACTCAGATCTTTTCCCTCTTTCTCACCACCTTAGGTGGGAAAATTTCCTTTCTTTCAAAGAAATGGTTTTAACTTAGTGTTCAGAACTTAAACTGGATTATTTTTATTTGGAAAGAATATCTGATTGGTAAGATATAGCAATGCACAATAGGAGGCCTTTAGATCAGAAGAAGGCAAATCGACACAAGATTTTTTTGGGGTGAAAAATATGCATTCCATGGATATATCTGTTTTGCAGTAAGTTATCTGTGTCCATGACAATGCAGCTTTTTGGTTTTCTGCGTTGATAGGGATCTGCCTTAAAGACTTTGAAAAATTCCATCTCCACTTGATGGAATAACTGGACCTTCAAATTTCAATCTTCCACAGGAGGTTTTACTTCAGGTAAAACAGCTGCGGATTTTGGCAAACTCAGGCACGAGTCTACTCTAAATGAATCAAAATAACCAGAGACGTCAGCTTCATTGAAGTTGATACACCAGCATTCCACCTCAGAAAAATTAAAATCCTGTAGTAATAACAAGTCATTAAAAATGCCCTTCCACGGAAGGATTTTGGTCGCAGCTGTCCTGAACCCTGCAGCACAGTTGTCATGGGCACTTATTTGTGATCAAACAACTCAGCACCATGAGGAAGAGGTTGTCTGTTGATGATCAAAAAGTGCCTTTGTGGACAGAGCAGTGTTTTCATCAGCCCCTGTGCTCTCAAGAAAACTAG
>VYZT01054834.1:0-57109 GCA_013400735.1 Pomatostomus ruficeps
AAAAAAAACACAAGTTCAAAATAATTCCAGTTGCAGATTTTACAATACTCTGCTTTGTTAATTAACACAGCTTCATGAAATGTCAGAAAGCTTTATACAAGCCCACAGAAGCTCATTCTGATGCAGCCACGCTGTGTGATGACTTTTACAAGGCAGAGATTTGTCTCTGCTGAACAGCTCGGGTGTGATAAGATTGTGAGGAGTCACTCTGGAAGTCGGCAGGAAGAACTAAAGGTGTTTGGAATGCTCAGGGTGCGGCAGAGCTGGGAACAGATTCCTTTCCCATGGGCTCAGGGCAATACCTGGGTGCCTCTGCCTCGGCATTGAGGCTTTCAACCCTGTTCCCTTCATTTTTCAAACTGGGCAGTGTAACATGAGTAACTGCACATGTAATAATCAGCTTTGAATTAGGAATGAAGTAGAAATATCAGTTAATCACCCAAGGTGTCTTTCCTAGGACTGGCCATCAATTATACTGGGGTGGCTCATCCATCACGGCCGGTGAAAGCTGCCCTGCCTCGTGCAGGATCATCTGTAGGTGTGACCAAGCCTGCTCTGAGACTCCAGGGCCTTTGTGACCCTCTCCAAACCCCAACATGGACAAATGTGAGCAGCACTGTCTGTAGGATTGTCTGTGGGATTGTCTGTAGGATTGTCTGTAGGTGTGACCGAGCCTGCTCTGAGATTCCAGGGCCTTTGTGACCCTCTCCAAACCCCAGCCTGGAAAAATGTGAGCAGGTGAGAGTGCCCACACCTCAGCAGGAAAGAGCTGGGAAATGTTTGCTGCCAGCCTGCAGAACAGGCCATTGTGTTGGGATTTGTTGAATTTTGAGGAGCGTTTCCCTGTGGTGGCAGAAATCTGCCAGCAGCCCTCAGAAAGGCTCCCGGCAGGTCTCAGGGCTGTGCCCGGGCTGTGAGTGTGCAGAGCAGCCCTGCCAGGCACCCCGGGCTGCCTCAAACCTCACACCCACCCCTGCTCGC
Organism: Pomatostomus ruficeps; assembly: GCA_013400735.1. Lineage (NCBI taxonomy): Eukaryota > Metazoa > Chordata > Aves > Passeriformes > Timaliidae > Pomatostomus > Pomatostomus ruficeps. The sequence goes on from VYZT01054834.1 coordinate 982, forward strand.
CTCCTGTTCACCATCCACAGCCTTCATGAAGTATTTTTATGGCCAAATGTCTTTATGATATAGAAAAGCCCCAGAAGTTTATATATATATTTCAGTGTTGCAGAAGTTTTGGGTTTTCTGAAGCTGAGCCTTATTTCATTCCCGTCTCTTTTAGTGAGGGCAGGGTTTGTTCAGGGCTGGGCTGGTTCAGCACAGCTGAGCAGCACGGAGCAGTTCCCCTTTGCAGTGAGGCTGTTGACAGAAGTTTCAGGGAACTGAAATGAAGTCTGAAATATCCTTCCTGCCTTCACCAGGATGTCTGGAAGCCCTAGGGTGCTCCAGCCTGTGCAAGATTCGTAATTAAAGGCTCACCTTCTGTACACTGATGAAAGGCTCAGAACCACAGCTTTGAACATTGCAGGGGTGGCTACATCTGCATTTTTCACTTGGAGGTTTTTAGGAGGATCGGCTGTGTCAGAGGACAGATCCAGCAGGCCCTGCTGAGGGAGTGACAGCGTTGTTGAAACAATTAGGGTTTAAATGTGGGCTGGGCAAAGCTGTTCCAGTGCTCTCACACCTCGTCCATGGCCGTGCGGATGTGTGGTGCTGGTACAGATGTGTGGTACTGGTGGTACTGGTGGTACTGGTACAGATGTGTGGTACTGGTGGTACTGGTGCAGACGTGTGGTACTGCTGGTACTGGTGCAGATGTGTGGTGCTGGTGGTACAGGTGGTACTGGTACAGCTCTGTGGTACTGGTGGTACTGGTGCAGATTGGTACTGGTGGTACTGGTGCAGACGTGTGGTACTGGTCATACTAAACAATGGCAAAACAACAAAGCATGAATAAGCAATATTACACTTCACATGATTTTAACTTTCATGAATTCAGTTCTGAAAATAATATGCAAAACATTATTAAATTTCTCTTTTATTTGAACAGTTTCCAAATGTAGGAATAGCATTAAGATAAAATATAGGTAAGCAGAAACAAAGTTAGGGTGAGTTATAGAAAAGACAAAAACCATCAGGCATCAAAGCAAATGACAGAATGAGTGATTAATAAACGATGAGTATTTGGCTTTGGCTGAGCGTGATTAGTTTTGGTTTATTGGTGGTACTGGTGGCACTGGTGCAGCTCTGAGCTTCCTCTGCCCCTGCCAGCCCTGCAGGGGCATTCCCGAGCCCAGCCATTGCTGTCTGTTCTGCCCATGAATGCCTCATCCCATCTCTCATGAGGGAGAATTAGGAGAGGACTGAACAACATTTCTTTATCCCTCCGTGTTCCCATGAAATGGCTGGGTAGCCTTCCCTCAGTGAATTTTTTTTTGCTTTTTCTGCAGGTTTCGATAACAGTCAAAGAAAGTGTCATATAAAACCTCTCTGTCCTATATATCAGTGTTTTGGATTTGATAAAAGCCCTCTCCTGTTTTGCTTTGGCTGTTTTTTTATAAAGAGAAAATAGATGAGTCAGGTAAAAAGAATTCAACCAGGTGTCAGTGAGCTTCACCTATTTATAATCTTATAATCTTTACAGATTTGTTATGGACTGTTTTGAAATTCCCAGCTTTATTTTATTTTGACTTATAATGTACCAAAATCGAATGTTTCACCACTAAAAAATAACTCTGGATTAGACAATAGCCAATTTAATATCAGAACTTTTTTCACTTACCAGGCACAGATATTAGCAGATGCCAAAAGGTAAATTGATAACTCAGCACACAATTCTAGATTCTGCTCTCAAACCCTTGCACAGGGACTGCCATTTCAAGCGGCAGTTTCTGACATGCAGGCTAAAAGAAAACCACCATGGAAGTGAATCTTTTGATGGGAACATCCATTTCTCCACGTGCAGGAGAATGTCACAATCTCACGGTGTCTTTCTCTTTGAATTTCCCTCCAGTGCACAATTTGAATTGGTTTTAAAGGCAATAAAATTGTAGAAAACCCTTTCTCATGGAGAGCTGCATCCCAGCACATTCCTGTGCGTCTGTGCAGGGATGGAATCCATCGAAAAAGGGGAAGAAAAGGGATGGATGACGTTCTTCCCCTCAGGAGCCAGTAGGTGTTGTGAATTCACCTCTCATGTTTTTTGCTGCCTACAATAAATACGTGGGCATGTGAGAGGAAATAATTTATTTTAAATAAATGAAGTGAGGTGCTTCTTCTTTAGCAGTAAACTAAAATCCTGTGTCTCTGTGTCCTGGGCGCGGTGGAGAGGAATGTCACCCCGATTCAGGATGAATTACACAACTTTACTGTATCCCAGATTTAACAGCTCCCTGAAAGATACATCAAACAATTCACACCATGCATGGGAGGAACAGCAATTCATCTCAAGGTGGCAAATCTGAGACGTGACAGGTATTAAAAAGGAAAGGCAAAGTGCAGAGCTGCATTTTTATTCCACTGCCTTTCCGCACGGGTCACGGGAGGCAAGGCCGCTCGTTCCCTCCGTACCCCACCAAGTTAAACAGATTCACAGCCACTTGCAAAGCCACTCTTGCTCCCTTTTAATTTTATGTCAATCAGCTGTCTCTGAGATAGTGTAAATCCTCTCCAAATCTAAATTAAAATGCACAGTGTGAGCGTGGCAAACTCTCCTGGTGTGGCCTGCACTGAAAATAGGTGTATTCCTGGAGCAGCTGCCTTCCCTAGCACTGGCTTCACAAAACAGGGATCCAAATCTTCTCCATTTGTATTAATATTAAAAAAAACCAGGGGAGGGGAGAGAATATGACCGTGCAAGTTAATGGAGTTAATTACATTCATATCAGTTCGATGCAGAGGAATGAAAAGGAGAATTTGTGTAAGCAAAGAATTAGGTCTGGTACTTTCCCAGTCCCATCAGCAGTTTGGAGATAAAGCAGCGCATGAACCCATCCTGCTGTGCTCCCCGTTCTCAGGGACAGCAAACAGAATGGGCAGGCTGGTGGGCAGGGCAGAGAGCCAGGAAAAGGGAACCAAGACCTGGGGAATTATCAGTGTCTAGAAAGGACAGATCTGTAGGGATCTAAATAATGTGGTCATTTTAGCAGGAACTTCCTCAAGGCTCGAGCATGAAACACCCTCTGGCACCTTTCAGTGTCTAAAGGGCCTGCGAGAAACCTGGAGAGGGACTCTTGCAGAGTGATGTAGTGAAAGGACAGGGGCATTGCCTTCAAAGCGAAAGAAGTTCGATTTAGATGGGATATTACAAAAAAATCCTTCCCTGTGAGGGACGTGAGGCCCTGGCTCAGGGTGCCCAGAGAAGCTGTGGCTGCCTCTGGATCCCTGGCAGTGCCCAAGGCTGGGCTGGACAGGGTTTGGAGCACCCTGGGACAGTGGGAGGTGTTCCTGCCATGGCAGGGGTGGGACAAGGTATTTAAGGTCCCTTCCAGCCCAAACCATGATGAGAATTTATGATTTTTGCACTCCCTTTCTTACAGTCACAATCGAACTGTTGGATTTACCAGTTCAAGGCTTGAGGGAATCAACAAATTGTGGAAAGCTTTTTCTCCTGAATCAAAAGCAGGAAATTCTAAACTCTGACTGAGAAAAGGCTGCTTCCCTGTGAGGATTCAGGATTGTTTCAGTAGGGCTAAAGGAGCATTTCCCTCCTGCCCAAGAGACACAGAACCAGCTCAGCCCTGGCTTTAACCTTTTAGCCTTCATTTGCAACCAGACCTGTAAATCAAAAATTTAGAAGGGAATAATTACTCTCACTGAAGGCAATCATATGAGACTTGTAGAAGAATTTCCCTAACACTATAAATTACATCAGATATTATTACACAGTCCATGAAGAACTTTTCAGGAAGAATCAAAACTAATTTAGAAAGTCTGTAATTAGAATTACAGCTGAGAATTAAATCAGTGCTTGAGGTCCTGTATGATTGCAATATCCTTCTGTTATATTTTTGCATGGTATTAAAGTTAGTCTTTAAATTTGTCTGTCGGAAAGAAAGAAAGAATCAAATAGATTAACTCTTCTTGCTGTTTCCCCTGATGTTTTAACTCTTCTTTCTATTTTCCCTGATGTTTTAACTCTTCTTTCTGTCTTCCCTGATGTTTTCATGTTCCTCCAGAGGCTCCAGGGACATCATTCACTGCAGAGCCCCAGCCCGGGTGCTCTGCTGTCCCTGCTGCCAAGTGATGCCCTGGCAGCCCCATTACCAATTCTTGGCAATCCAGACCCTCCTCGTTCCTTCAGCCCGAGTTTAACTGATCTAAACTCGTTCTGCACCGAACAATTTTCTGAATTGTCTGTTCCAAAACCATTAATCAGGACCTACAGCACTGAGATCTTATGGTTAAATAAAGTTTTTAATTTCAGGGGTGCTCCAACCTACACTCTCTGCTGCTCAGACACCAAAAGACATTCAGAAATTCTATTTTAACGGGGTGTTTAATACCTCCCGAGCACGTCAGTGGCTTTGATCCCCAGGGCTGTGTGATCAGCACCTTTGAAGAGCGCACAATGCCTTCTATTCCTGGTGTAAGGAGTGTGAGAATGGCAGTAAATTGCTCTCGATGTTTTTGCATGGGATTTATTATTTCCCTGCCTCCCTCCCTGTCACTCCCCATGGCAGCCAGAGGGGATGAGAGGAACGGCGAGGGGCACCTTGTGGTGCTGAGCTTTGCCACAGAGCTCTGGGAATGTCAGTGCCCCGCTGCTGGCAGGGTCCCTTGGTGCCTCAAGGGCTGGTACAAACCCGGGGCAGCCCCAGCAGCGCAGGGCAAAGGGCATTCCCTGGGGTTAATGGGATCCCAGGGACACAACTCGGCCCAGGTGGGAACAGCCGAGCAGCACCCCCGGGTCCAACGCGGATCCAATTGGATGGAGCTCAGCAATGAGCAGATCGACCTCAAATCCCCAATCAGGAACTGAACAAATGAGGGAACTGTCCCCCATTCTAATGACCCCCCCAAGGGAGACTCCAGCCCAGCTGAACAAACCTGTTGCAGAGAGGAGGCTCCGGGCAAGGCTGGAGCCTCTGCTTTGGAGACACTCGGGATGTTCCGTCTGCTCCCCTCAGAGAAGCCCCAAGCTGAGCTCAATCTCNGTGCTGTCCCAGCTGTGATATCTGGGACTCACAGCTGGCACTTGGTACCCAGGAATGGTTGGTACAAAGCCCCTTCAGGAACTGAAAATGGTTTGTGGTCCGGCATGGCTGGAGCAGATCCGGGCAGCTTTAGTATTTTTATAATTATTCACTGTTCATGTGCAAGTGAAACAGGACAGCAGGAATCATGCTAAAATCAGTTTGTATTGATGGTTCAGTTTCCATTTTCATTCTATATAAAACAGAACACAATAGATTTGTCTTAAGGAACTTTACAAATGTGTTGTCAGTGGTAAATTCCCATAATTCAGCAAAACTCTTGGTTAAGTACAGACTGTTTCTGATAGTGCCATTTGGACAGAACTCCAGTGCTCTGATCGACATCTTACAGATAATTTTAATTCCCGTGGTGAGTTTTAATGGCTGGAGGCTTCCCAGAGACAGAATGACCAGGCGGGGAAGAGGATCTCTGCAAATTACCCCAGCATCAGTCACCCCCACACTCCAGGGTAGGGTCACTACCAAATAATTTGGAGGAAAGGAGAGCACATCCTGGGTTATATAAATATGTAATACAGGATCTATTACAGTCCTGGAATATTTCTAATATTTATTTGAAATTTTGACAATACTTTTGTGATACCAGGTTCACGAAGCTCAATTGCTCTTGAGTTTGTGCTCTTTTAATTCTCTTTTTCATGAGCAATATCTTACAGTGGGGTTTAGCCTGACTCTGATAATGAGCAGAGCCATTTGCTTACTCTTGAAAGAATGCTCACTTTCAAAACTAAAACTGGTCCGAAATGCTGCATTAGAAGTGCACAGATTTTTCTTTGCTTTTCTTATACGAGGAATTATTTTGTGATTTTTTTTTTGTACAAAGTGTTTGCCACAGCATTGTTTTTGCAAACCACCAGCAAACCCAACTGCCGTTTCTAAAACAGCCAAGCCATCACGCAGCCTCCGTGTGCACTGCTAGGAGATGAATAGAGCCTTGAAAATGCTCTATTCTCCATCCAGTGCATCTAAGGGAATACTTATATTTAAATTTTGTTTCATCCTCTTCGTGTGAATTCATGTCATTACCAAATGGTAAACAAAAACAGATGTCAGGCTCGCTTTAGAAAAAGTGGTGAGCTTGCAGTTAGATATTGAAGCAAACGACTTCTGAGAGCAGGAGTTTGATATTCCTCTGCCCTTCCCTTACAAACAAATATTTTTATGTTGGAAATACCTTTAGTGCCATTAACTTTTCATACAAGAAGGTGGCCAAAAGAGAAAAAAAAAAAAAAAAGTTGGAACTATCAAAGCCATTAGGCTGAAGAACTTTGAGAATGTCTGGTTAGTTAAGGGTATTTGTTTATTAAGAAGTGCAGAGAAAAGAACATCTGGCCATTAAAATAAGATGAGCAGGCTATGGAATAAATTTATATAAATAAGCCCGGCTTAAAAAGCGGAGCAGTTGTGTGCTTTGCTGCTGAACAGATTCTGTGGCAGCACTGCAAACTTGCCGGGATATTAAGTAAATGAAAGGCAGCAATCAAGTCGTTAAGTACACACCTTAATGTCATGAGAGTATTATGGGCTCAGGGAGGAGGAAAGCTGGAAACAGTAAAAGCACTGACCTTCATCTGACTGAGAGAGGCGTTCAGGTGAGTAAAAATACAGCTTTTTCTACAGTAGCAAAGGACACCAGCTCGGAATAAAAGAACTGTGTGAATGCAAATATTGCACACAAGTCTATAATGGAGGTGGCCGTTGTTCAGAAATCACAATAGAAGGAGTTTTGTGTTCTTCCACCACGAGGTTTGAGGAGCTCTCAGGTACAAAAAGTGCTCAGGAGGTGGAGCAGGGTTCGTATTTGCAGTGGGAAAAGCTTTTCCCCTTTGACACAGGGGCAGAGGGTTCACCAGTTTAATGGTATTTAACAAAAAGCCCAAACAAACAACTCCCAACAAAACAAACATTTCCCTGGATAACTCTGAGGTGCAAACAAACAAAAACTGCCAATATTCAGTTCAGGTCTGCCTTATTTCCCTGCCTTAATCCCTGTGCCCTCCTGCTGGTTCCCTCCACCTCAGTTCATTCTGTTATTCTGTTTATTGCTGAGCCCCTCTTGGAACCGACTTCCCTCAGTGCAAATCTCCGGTGGATTTTGGGGAATAATTTATCTGAGCCCCTTTTGGCTGCCTTTGTCCTGCAGAATCCTTCCCCTGGCAGCTTTAATGAGTGCACCTCTCTCTGCACTTCCTGCACGTGGGCTTCTCCGTCACATCCAGAGAGATCTGGTTCCGTAGAAACCAGTTTTACTTGAAACCAGTTCTATTGAAAACCAGTTCTATTGAAAACCAATTATATTGGAAACCAGCTCTATTTGAAACCAGTTCTATTGGAAACTAGTTTTATTTGAAACCAGTTCTATTTGAAACCAGCTAGATTTGAAACCAGTTCTATTTCAAACCAGTTCTATTGAAAACTAATTATATTGGAAACCAGTTCTATTATAAACCAGTTCTATTTGGAACCAGTTCTATTTGGAACCAGTTCTATTGGAAACCAGTTTTATTGGAAACCAGCTCTATCTATTTGAAACCAGCTCTATTTGAAACAATCCCAGTCTGAAGAAAACAACTTGGAAATGTTGAAATTAATATCTGCTGGATGCTCTGGTAGAGCACACACAGAAGTGTGTAGTGCAATTTTCTTGTTAATTGAGAGCAATGAAGGATGCTTTCTGTTATGTCAAATTATTTAAATAGTAAATTTAAAAAAACCCAAAACCCAATTATTTGAATGTAAGGTGTGAATCTGTCCATCTCACCTCACTGGGTCTGCCTCTGGGTGGGGTGAGCCAGCAGCAATGGCTGGGATTTTGGAGGAAATGAGCAGTGGAGTGGAATTGGAAGTAAAATATATTAATTCAGAGCAAACTAAAAACATTCAGCTTTCTTGTTCTACTGTGTTCCATAATGCAAATTTATCTATCAAAGAGAAGAATGCAGCGCAATTAAAAAGTGATTAAGAAAGCAAACAAAAAACTTGTATTATCAAATTACATCACCATCCCACCAAACGTATAAATGGGTCTGTGAAGGCTCCTCTCAACTGAAGCCGTTCTCAAATTCCAACTCTCTGTGCTAAGAATACAGAACTGAAAATCTGTGGGTTCTTTCAAACCATCAGCTCTTGCAATTCAGTCTTGCTGCATTAAATTTATCTCCTGTGGAATTTTGCAGTAGGTTTTTCTTTAAAAATCGTAACTTAGCAGATGATCATTAAAAGAATGGTTATTCTGGTGGCTCTTCACGTTATGTGTAAACTCAAAATACTTCAGGCTGCTTTCAAGGAACCGGCTTCAGAGCCAGCGGCTGAGAGCCAGGGATATTTATATCTATATAATATAAACATTATGGAGCACAATTCCAAATTTATAGAATATCAGAATATATGGCAAAAGGCAGCACTAAATCAGAATAGATGGCAAAAGGCAGCACTAAATATTGTTTTTCACTGGGGTCTGAGGTTCACTGTCTCAGTTTTTAGCCACGCAGAATCATTGGTTGTTTTACCTTGGACCACTGCTTCAGTCATTAATCCTCTTCCATCGTATGGGAGAGCAATTTTTATGTTTAAATTTGGTTTTCAAACTGCTTAGGTAGTCAGGAATAAAAGTTTAAATAATAATGGACTGGGGCACAACCAAGTTACTCTAAAATTCTGTCCTCGGTTGCAACTGGGTGTGTTTGGAGCAGGTCAGGTGTCGGGGTTTGAAGCACTGAAATCAGTGGTGGCTTTGATCAGGTCCTGTGGATTTATTGTGCTCTAATTACAAATATTCTAAAAATTATTTATTCAGATTATTTAGAGACAATTCTTTAGTATTACTGTGCCCAAAGAATGAGCAAATGGAAGGCAGAGTTTGCAAGTCTGTTTGATGAGAAGATAATCGGGGTAGGAGTAACCTGGACTTGCCAGGCTGTGCAGCTGTGATAGCACCGGATCACCAGGCTCCATCTGATTTTTCACCCTAAATTATCTCATCCTCCTTTGTCTTTTGCTGATCTCTCTGAGAAGGAAAGCTGGAGGATTTCTCTGCACTTTTGGGGGGAACAGTTTCACCCTGACAACGTTGTGGACCAGAGTATTATCCTGGGGTAGGAAAGAACAAATAACATCTTTTGGCCCAAAGTGAGAGAGAGAAACTGGCCCAAACTGGGAGAGAGTCACTCCTGGAGATGCTCACTCTCTGTAAATCAGGAGTAACTGGCCCAAACTGGGAGAGAGTCACTCCTGGAGATGCTAACTCTCTGTAAATCAGGAGTAACTGGCACAAACTGAGAGGGAGTCACTCCTGGAGGTGCTCACTCTCTGTAAATCAGGAGTAACTGGCCCAAACTGGGAGGGAGTCACTCCTGGAGATGCTCACTCTCTGTAAATCAGCAGGAATAAAGACTCTCTGGTGGTCACAGCCATATTTTGCCATTAAATGCACTGCAGGATCTCCAGGCACAGTGTCGTGGTTTACCTGAGGTCCCACGTGCTGGGATCTCTGGGATCCTTTTACCTTCTCCTGGTTTTCTGCTCTCCTCGTTCCCTTCTCACTGCTTAATTCAAACCCCGCTCTGGCTGATGCTGCCTGGCCCTGACTTCCTCAAGTGCTGAGCATTTGCAGATCACTCGGAGTGAAAGAGGGGGATTGGTCCAGCTGGAAATCAGGCTCTGATTCCTGCTCGGACATTATTGTAAAATCTAAGCTTACCTGTAAAACTTTGAGAAAGCCAGTTAATGAATTCAATTAAGAAATCAAATCAGAAATTAGGAACTTGCTTCGTTAATCTGGGGCTGCTTTATCTAAAAGCCCTATGACCAAACCACAATGAACCAGTTTTTTTCCCAGAGTATTTAGCTTGAAAGTTCATTTTCTTAGGAAAGAGATTCTGAAGATTACAATTTCCACCAAAAGAACTTGTTTATGGTATAACAACAATGATGACTCTCAAAGGTACATTAGGTTTTTAAGTGTAGATGTTGAAAAATGTGCTGTGCATGAGGTAAATTGCTGGCGAATCATGAGCTTGACTTGCTGGTTTCATCTTCTGCTCGGGATAGCCAAATGTCAGGAATCGCGTGTTCAGGGAATTTATTCATCTTCCTAAATGAGTTTTCATCCAAATCCGAACAAAAGCATTTTCACCTAAATTCCTGTGAACTGGCAATTTGCAGGAAATGATAGTTTAGCAAACACCAGCATATGGTGCTTTGAAATGGTTCCCACATTTACTGCGAGCATGGGAGGCAGGAGAGAATTCAGAGAAAGGAACCGAGCTCAAGGAGTGAGCTGCATTTAATCAGCCAGGTGCTGCTGCGCTTCCTGAAGCTGTTCTTACTTAAACATCAGAAAAAATGGTCCAGGGGATGTGATCTGACGCCAGAATAAGTTTCCCAAGGAGTCTGCAGAGTCTCCATCCTCTGGATAAACTCCAGAGGTGTCCGGGCGTGGCGCTGGGCACCCTGCGCTGCCCCACCCTGCTGGGAACGCAGAGCACGCTTCCTTCTAGAGAATTCCAGGTGAATGCTCTGCTTTTCACTCTCTTTTTGTCCTCTGAACGTGGAGATTTGATCCTGAGAAGTTTTCCCCCACACTGGTGGAAATGTCCCACAGGAGCCCAGGAACAGAAATGCAGATCCATGCATTGTGGATATCCCATAATACAAATCCCCGAGTAATCAAAGCAGTTTTATTGGGCTGGATAGCAGACTTAGGAAATTCCCTTTATCAAGTTGCATTTTAAATCACCTGCATTCCAGTATTTGAGGAACTTGGGGAATGTTCAGTAGCTGCCATGAGTCTGGGCCCTTTTCATCGCCCTTTCCATTCCGTTCTCTCTTTTCCTATTTTACATTATTGTATTTCTTCTCTGTTGCCAGGATAAGGGATTTCAGTCTTTCATGCATGTCTCATGTACTGCACATGCTATTTGCGCTGATTTTACCCTGATTTTTAATTTCACTTGTTCTGACACTGGTCTTGTGCAGCTCGAACTGTGAGAGTCTGTGCGAGTGCTCCTAATTTACACTGCCAGGCAGGAGAGCAGATTGAGCTCTGGCTGCTGGGGGCCCTCTGTTAGTGGCACTTCTGCTCTTCATTCTGCAGCTTCTTGTAAAAAATCCTCTTTTTAGCCTCTATGTAGTGACTCTTTTCTGCGCTGAGTGGAACAAATCCTCATTTATTCCTCTTTTTTTTAAATTTTCTTACATTTTCATGAAGTGTCTTATACAGATACCACCCTATTATCCAAAATTAAATTAAATATATAACATCAGATGTTAATTAATCAGATTGTTTGTTCTTCAGGCTGTATTCTTTGAAATCCAAGATGCTGAGGATCAGAGCTGTTCTGTCTGGATATTTCCCCAGCAATTCTCACCTCAGGGATTCCGGGATGAGCAGAAACCACAAGCACAAACCTCGAGCCAAACCAGAGCATGGGGGATTCTGTTATCCCACAAGTCACACTGGGCCAGCCCTTTGTTTATAGGAGACAGGATTATGGGGCACCAGTAAGAAACGAGCCTTCTGTTAGGGGTTTTTTGGGTTTTTTTGGGACGGGGGGTTGGATTATTTTTTGGTTTTTATTTTTTTGTTTGTCTGTTTTTCGGGGTTTTTCTGGTTTTTTGTTTTGTTTTGTTTTTTGTGGGGCTTTTTGTGGTTTTTCTTCTTTGTTTGTTTTATGTTTGTTTGGGTTTTTTGGGTTTTTTTTGTTTGTTTGTTTGTTTGGGGTTTTTTTGGTTTTTGTTTTTGTTTTTTTTTTTTTTGTTTGTTTTCCAGATTCAGAAGGACCTTTCCAAACTCCTGCCAATTCTTTCATGGTGCACTGTGCTTTTTTAGGGTTCAAAGCCCCTGGCATTCAATAATACCCAATCCATACACCTCTGTTAGCATCCAGTGATACCCGCACACCTTCTCTTCAGTGTGCACCGGGGTTATTTATTTATTTACCCTTCCCCTTCTTCTGCTGCTCCTGGGTGAGCTGGGATGTGCTCAGTTCAGCGGCTGTGAATTTTCCACATCCCATTCCCACATGGAGAGCAGCACCCAAAATCTGGAGACATCTCTGGGTGAAAAAAAAAGGCCAAAAAGCCAAAAGAGTCCAAAAAAAAAAGGCAAAAAAAGCATCACTCAGGTTTTGTGGGGACACCTTCTTGCAGGACAGTGTCCCCACCCTGGATGAGGTTTGTCACCCTCATGTCACTGAGTTTGGGTCTGCACTTCCTTCTGGATCTTTCTGGCAATGGGCTGAGGAGCTTTGAGGGTGTTTTTGGGGTTTCTATCCCTCTCTGTTTGTCCTGTCCTCTCCTTGGCACCACTTCTGCTCCTGCACTGTCCTGAAAAGGGAAATTGGCTCCAGGAAGGTTCTTCCCCGCCCTTGTCCTGCCCCATCTCTCCAGGCACATCCCATTTTCACATTAACCCCTCACTGCCCAGGCTTCCCAAACAGCCAAATTAAACTGTTTATTCCAACCAGGAGAGTCACGAAATAAAAGCCAGAGCTATTAAAAGGGAAGAAAAACCCATGCAGGCTCAATTCACACCTTCTAACAGTTTGGGGTAAAGGGGTTACAGGCTCCTGCATCCGCAGGGCAGCAGGGAGGGCACGGCTGTGAATGAATCCCGAAGTTTCTGATCTCCAGGTGTGCTGCAACGCACAGCTGAGAACTGTTATATAACACTTTGATCAGAAAAAAAAGAGAGTTTTATTAAAAAAACCCCTGACCTAAGACTCATTTCATCTGTTGATACTTAATGTTAAGTTCGGGTGGTTGCGTTGCCATGAGAAAATTGTGACCTGGAAAATGACTCTCAGCAGAGCCTTTTGTGCCTCCCAGCAGAGCCCTCGGAGGCCGCAGAGGCGAGGAACGGCAGCTCCTCGCTGTCACCAGATGGTTCCTTTTGAGCTTCAGCTGGTCAGGATTAGAAATGGACAAGTTTTTAGTTCCTCGACATCTCAAGTGCCATTGAAAATCCCCAGGCCTCAAACAGGGAGAAGAATGGAATTCAGCCACCTAGAGGGAGAAGAATCGAATGAGAGTTTAGCTCAAAGTGCCTCAGTGAAGACAAGGAATGACAATTACAGTCTGTGAGGATGGCCTGGCGGGAGGAATTTGGGTAATTGTTGTAAGACTGAACAAACAGCTCTCTCTCTCTCTCTGTTGCATTTTCAGACTTTTTTTCTCTTTCACTCCACACTGCTCCTTTGTAATTTCCCAACCTTTTCCTCGCAAGCAGTGACAGCACCGGCTCGGTGGCAGAGATAAATCACAGAGGTGACCGTAATTTCCAGTTACATCTAAACAAACCTGGTCCTGCTGCAGACAAACCCAAACCCACTGGGCAGCAGGGATCAGCGTCGTGGATTTGAAAAATGTGAGGTTTTGAACACGGGAGTGTCTGGGGATTGCTGGGCAGCAGCTGGGTTTGTCTGGCTGCTCCGAGGAGGGGAATTTCTCAACCTCACAGGCCCAGGATGGATGAGCCCCTGCCTGAACAGGACCAAAACAAACCCTTCCCAGTAAGGAGCAATCCTCTCTGCTTTTCCCCTTGGAGCAGCCCCACAGTCCTTAGGAAAAATGCAATATTCCCTGGCATTGCAGGGCTGTGGGCATCCCAGCTGTTAGGGGTGATGAAATTTCCTGGAAGTGATGATAGGAATGTTTCCAGATGCTGACTGGAAAGGCTCTTTGGGTGGATATAGTCAAGGAATCCACTCACGGGGACTCCCCCAGCCCTGCACCCTTCACTTGAGCCCCCTCACACAATTCCAGATGATTCAAAAGAAGCAGCTTTGATGATGCTCCTTGGGGAAAATTCCCTGTCCTGCTCTGCACCTGCATCTTTCTGCACTGGAACTGCTTGCAGGGGTTTCTGGCTGACAGATCAAGTGGAATTAAAATGCAATATATAATGGAATCCGAACTATAAATTGTAACTTTGCAGAACCATCGGCTTTACTCAGTAATGTCGCTGTCTATGGAAAATTGACAAAAGGCCTTGATATTTATACAGCATCGCAGGATTTGCAATAAGCACATTTAATCTTAAACATGATTTTTCAATAGAAGTAGGGGGAAAAAAATCCTTCTGGATATCATCTGCAAGCAAATATGTAAAGTCTGCCCAACCGCTGAGATTTTTATTATTTTTTTTTAAATTGCTGCCATACACTCTGTGGAAGCTGTCCTTTCTGCTCCCTGCTTGAGAGTTATTCTCATTTTCTGTGTTGTGTGCTTGAGACAAAGACACAGGGTAAGATGTGCTAATCTGGAACCTGCTCGTGATCCCTCCTGCCCTGCTGAATCCCCAGAGAAGGGGAGAGAGGCCTCTAGGCCTGAATTTTGTTCAGTTTTCTGCAACCTCTCATCAGTTATTCTCATTAGAATTTTCTCATCTGATCCCGAAATCAGGATATCCAAATATCTGACGCCAAACTGTATTTCTATTTGTGTGCTGCTAACTGTTGCTTTGCAATCCCAACTCCTTCTCGTAGGAATTAGGATCCTTTATTCCTATTTTTGTGGATTTTAGGCTTTTTTCTGGGGAAATCAAAATGATGATGAATTCCCTAATGCAGTTGGTGGAAATTTAGCTAATGATTATAGTGCCTGCGAGTTTTCTCCGAGGCGAATCTGAATCTCTCTCTCTCGGAGTGAATCTCTTCCATGCAATATTAAGTAATGGTAAAATGTGAAATGTATCTGGTGGAAATTGTCCCTTGCCCTCGTGCCTGGAACGTGGCCAGGCTTTGTTGTTAAGATCGCTGTTGCTGGACTAAATTATGAAATGTTGTGACAATAAGAGAGCAGCGATGCCAAAAAGTCTGTGCAAGATTGATTAGGTTATAATTACACAAGAATTGAATTAGTAAAGAAAGCTTTTCCTCTGGTTTTTGAAGGATGCGCTGTTTTTCCAGAAGCAACCACTTGTAGCTCCTCGGATCACTTTGTTTAATTGCTGCGTGGTCAGACAGGCAGGCCCACAGCACAGCAGCTCCACTAATTAATTATTTGTACTGCAAGAGACCCTGCAGACAAAGGGCTCTGCATTTTCTCTTACTTATTCCTGCTGTACATTAAGATAATTTCAGAAACGTATTGGAAATTTTCCAGCTTTTCACTGGGAGGAGATGTAATTGTTCATTTCTAGAGATACGTTCTTAGGATGCATTTCCATATTGCAAAAACATCCATTCTCACCGGAAAATGAATCAAAACGTGAGGGAAAAGCCTCAGATCCCTTTAGGAGAAGCATTTTAGGAAGAGTGTTCTCGTTCCAGAGCAACAGAGTGTCCTGTGGAATGACCACATTCAGGAAACAGTTTTACTGAACCATTTCAATAAACAATTCCATAAAGGAAAAGAGCCTTTCCTGGCTGAAAGTAAAACCCTGTGAACAAATTAAAAGATTAGTTTCATTAGCCCATCCTCAACAAAAGAAAGCAGGAGAAGGCAGAAGATGTGGTTTAGGACTTCAGAGTGGTCCCACGTCATCCCCTCTGTTCCCTGCATTTACAGCTGTCTGCAGCCCAGGCTTGTTAAGTTCACCATTATTTTTCAAATAATTTTCACCATTCTGCAAGCTGAAAGGAAATGCTGGTTTAATTCTCTCCCCTTTCATTTTAAGAAAAAAAAAAAGGGAAGTTTTGAAACAAAATTTAAAAGCCATTATTAGAAACTTTTAACACTGCAATATGTCAGTAGGTAAAGGATTTTATTTCCTGTTATTCTTCCACCCAGACCTTTAACAGCCTCTGCATCTGTTTGCCAGCCTGGCTCTTTGGGGTTGCCTTTCTCTCATTCTCAGCAAGTCCAAATTATGGCAAATCTTTACTGTATCACATTTATCAAGGCAGATTGAAGCTGGCCTCTGCACTCCCTAGGTTATTCAGCTTTTGAATGAAATGCAATAATCCCTGGGGGTTGAGGCAAGCAGGGGTATGGGTTTGTGTGGGAATTCAGTGAAGAGCTGGGTTTGGAAAGGAGAAAAGCTCTTTTTTGCTGGAAAAACCCCTCTGCTGTTGATAAATGAGAGCAGAGGCAGGCAGCCTCTTGGCCCTGCAGTGCTGGGGGAGTTTCCCAGCTAATGGAGCTCAGCAGGAAGGTGCCAGGGCTGCCAGGGAGGCTGAGGTTTCCACTTCCTGAACAGGACTAAATGAAGGTGAAATACAGGGGAGATCCAGCAGGGCACACACCAGGCTCACCTACAGAATATTGTGTACCCCAGGACACCAATCTCTGTTGCCTTCAGAGAACTTTTCTCTCACTTTTGTGATTTAGTTGGATATCAAATCCTGGACTTCTGATTCTGGACAAACATCAATCCTATGGGGGCCGTTCTGAAGTTTCAGGAGGGAGCCCATCCTCAAACACATCCTTTAATCAGCATTTTAATGGCCCCGGCATCTCTGCAGACCCGGGAGGTCTGGAGTGCAATGGCCTTGCAGAGAGATTGGTTTTTATGTGCTCAGAAAAGGCTCATCCACAGCCTGGAATCTGCCTCGAGCTGTGGGGCTTGGAAGGTGAGCAGGCACCTTGGGACATGGATCTGCTGCCATGAAAATCCACAGTGCCAGGGTGGTGTCCTTCCTCGAAGGGTTCAGCTGGGATTTCCCTCATTGTTCTGGGTTTTTTGTGTTGAATAGCCATACCAGAGATGATGTTCTCTTGAAGGGAAAGACTGAAATGGGGAGCAAAAAGAAGACACTAAAGTTACAGGTGAGGAGGTGAGAGATGGAATGTGGAGAGGAAATGTAGGAGGTGGATTTAATAAAATAGCACAAGGCCAAAAGAGAAAGGAAGGCGTAGAACGTGCCCGTTCTTTTTTCCCTTCTCTTTTTATTTTCCTTTTCTTCTTATAGTGTTTATTCTCTGAAACTGTTTCTGTCTTGGGAGAGGGGCAGAGTGGGAACACACAGATAAGCCTTTCAAAAGTGGGATATTTCAGGGTTTCCTCCTCAAGGGGCCACGCTCGTGAGGAGCACTTTCCTTTTGAGTTGGAATCCCGTTACCTTATCTTTCTGCTGCTGCTTGGGGTTCCCTTGGTTCAGCTGGGGGATTTTATTCCCCTTTGAAGGAAGATATTTCGGTTTTTTTGTTCTCTCTGTCCCATGTATAATGCAAGAGTCACAGCAGTGCTCTGGAAGCCTGAATTCATTGTTCATTTACGGAGATCTTCCATTAATGTGGGACAGGGGATTATTTACATACGGAACAAAAAGGGGTTTTGTAAAACCCTCTCTGGACAAAGGCACGGTGTGTTTGGAATGCACCTGGCTCCACCAGTGCATGACTGTACATTCCATATGAACCAGACCTTTCACACTATGGAGATTTTCTGCTTGCCTGGCAAAGCTCAGAGCAAAGCTGAAATCAAAGCAGCCTTACTTAGGGAAGCAATTTCATTTTACCTGAAACACTGAGGCTTAAATTATAAGCTTCAGGATGACTCAGTAGAAATAATGCATGCATATAAACTACATCATTTTCCTGGAGTATTTTCACAATCAATATAACTGTGTGTTTAAAGTAGGGACCTGAGGTCAAGCTTCTAAGCAGTGAATGAATAACATATTTTTTTATCAGAGAAAAGCTGCTCTATGCAAATAATATCTGACATGAATATTTAATAGATTGTACAGTAGGCAGTAATTGCCAACTAGTGGGGCATGCTAAAACGAGAAAGAGAAATACTGAAAGAACAAATCCGATCAGATTTCACTTAGAGCAGTTCCTTTACAGCAGCAGGTCTGGCAGGTCTTGATGGGATCTGTGGAATAGCTTCGCTGACCTTTGTCCAGGTTCTAGGTAGTAAATATTCCTGTTAAATAACTGAACAGGGATTAGCTGGTTTGTATATGCTGATCTATCATAAATTTAGTGTTTACTGAACATAATATGATTTGCTCTTATCTCAAGGTATTCTCCAGAGTGCCACCACCTTCACTATTTAACTGACTCCAGACAACTTGGGGTGTCTTTATTAGAACAGATCACACATCTAGGAACAGCGTTTATTCTTCTTTAAAACATCTCACAGCTGAAGAGGAACGGTGATTCTTCTCTGTTCTCCCCACCTTTAATACTCTTTCTGCTCTCACATTATTGTTTTCTCTTGGGAGCTGGAGGGTAAGAGAGGACCCACAAACCAAACAAAGGAAGGGTTCACAAGGGCAAAGGCCACTCGATGGTTTTGGTCCCTCTGGTTGTATGTGAGGGTCTCCTATAAAGTTTATTGTGGGGGTGGTGTCCAGGAGTTGTTATAGAGTGACAAAGTTGGATTATTTGATGTGAGAATGTTCTTTAATGTGGCCGTAAACCTTCCTGTGCTTTACAGCAATTTGGCCATGAAAGTGGCACATAAAACAGCCCTAGACATCTGCAGTGTCAGAGAAACGGGAATGCAGATGACAAGATTCACACAACAAACCACAAAACTTCCTTTGAAAGGGTGTGGAAAGCAAAGAGTTTGTTTTACTTTGTGCCCTGTCCCGATGAAATAAGCCTGCACTAATTTAAAGGTCAGTGGCTGTAAAATGCCATCCTCGTGACGCCCTCAGTGCCCCTGGGAGCCCCGAATTATGTGGGCATTAATGAAGATAATTAGAATAAGCTCAGTTTTGCTGAAGGCAAAAGGCCTCAAATCAAAAGGAGTTTGCTCCAGTAACCTTGACTTTGGGGTGAGGATTCCAGGCTGCCTACTGGTGTAACAAATATCAAAGATCATTGTTTGAAAAAGTAAGAGAGATCCCCTGGAGTGGGAATTCCATCAGCCTAGGCCTGCTTTGGGTGGGTGGGATGTGAATTCCTCAAGTCCTGGCTTTGCAGGCACCATTCCTGCTGATTGCAGAGGGGCCCGAGGTTTAAACTCCTGCCTGACCCTTGAAATCCTCGCTCAGCCTCCTCCTCGGTGTAGGGACAGAGCAGGAGCTGATGTGACAGTGACTTTATCCACCCGAGCACATTCCCACTGAAGATTCTCCTTGCCCAGCCATTGCTGCTGTCATGCAGAGCCTCTCTGAGAGCCTCTTTCTGTTCCAAGAGTTCAAAACTGCAATGACCAAAGCAGCTCTGAGCTGTGAGCACCCCGACTGTGCATTCAGGAGAGTTTCTTGTTTGGTGTCCAAGGAACATGAGGAGTATTTGTCTGTGCATTCCTGTCCCTTTTACCTCAGGAGCAGCGTCTGTCCGGGAGGAGTCCGGTGTTTATTGTCCGTTCTTCCTTCTCAGGTGTTGTATTTTGTAGTTAGGCCTAAAGTTAAGCCTAAAGTCTCGCCTAAAGTCTGCATTTCTGCCCTGTGAGGTTCCACCCCTGTGTTCCGTGCTGTGCCCTGACCAGGACGAAATTTGAGGCTCGGATGCTTTCCCTGCTCTGCCCAGCCGCAGTCCTGTGGCAACGGCTTTTGATCCTTGCCGGGCTGAGCTGGATGCTGATGGGTGAAATCATTTGTGGCATGTTATCAACCACTGCAATTCACTGCTGCTAAGTAATGAAATCCAGTAATAAATTGAACAGACAAGCAAAATCTCTTAAACATGCTCTGGGGGACTCTACCTATTTTCTTTCTGCTCTCCTGGTATTTCTTTTCTCTCTGTGTGAGCTGCTGGCCAAGCCAGCATTCAGAATCAGCCAACCAGAGAAACTCAGGAATACTGCAGTGTTTGATAAAGCAAATGTATGAGGCTGATCACGGTGGTCTTGACTCCATTTTTCCTGATCTGGGACCAGAATTCCCACGGGGTTGATGCATAGTGAATTCTGGGTGCAAAATAAAAGCAATTTCCAAAATCTGAAAAATTGTTTGGCTTCTGCCTGGTTTTTTAGCAGAATTTGTACCCCCAGCTTGCTGGAGGTACTGCTTTATTTTGGATACTTGAAAATCCGAACGGAGGCGAGGTTTATCCCTCACAGATGAAGGAGAAAATTGGCATCACAGGGGAAAGCATAATCTGTGATGCACCCTGTCACGGCGTGAGCTCTTTGGCACAACATATGGCAACAGAATTACCTTTGTACTGCCCAACTGTGGGATATAATTCCTGCAGTCCAAGGGGCTGCGCTGACAGGCAATAGATTTGATGGTGCACATGCTCAGCATGCTAAAAGCCAGGCTGTCCTCTCGCCTCTGGAATGCAGAGCTCGCTGGCACCGCAGAGCAATTCCCATTATTCCTGGCAAATCCTTGTTCCCCCCTTGTGATGTCACCGCTGTAGTGACAGCCTGCGACAGCAATAAAAGGGATGTGGTAATGTAACTGCTGGAGAAGAACGGGGGGAAAGTGATAAACTGCAACTTTTACAATGTGCACTGTCAGCTAAAGAATGGAACAATTTTCGGCTTGAGCATTAAAGACAGGGAAAGTGCTCGGAGATTTATGCTGCAACAATACTCCCGATCATTTCGTGGCATCATCTTTTCAAACACCTGAAATTAAAACTGCGTGGTACAGTGCTGCTTCAATCACTCTGCTCATCGGTGAGCTGGGATTTTTATTTGGCTGGTAAAATACCATCGCTGCAAAAGATAAACAATAGATTTTTATGGCTCGGTTTTAGTATTTTAAACGTGATTTACCTGCCTTTTCACTTTTTGCCTTCTCTGGAGGCCTAAATATGCAGACCATATTGACCCTTAATATGTCTACTGAAACTAAACAAAGAGCCCAAACCTTATTTCTTGTCATAGAAACAAAATCCTGAGGTGCAATTTCTTTTAGAGTCGTATACTATCCATAAATGTGTCTCAGGAACATTGGGGACGATGTTGGAAATTTCTCAGAGGAGAGGGCTGATGTTGTAGATCTCGTAGAAAATGTCTAATGACGACCATCAGTCATTCGTCTGCTGAACAGCAAAGCTGCTTTTTGCTGTGGCAGTAGCCCTGGCTGGGAGCTTGGGAGGGTGAATTTTAGGGAATTATATTTGATATTCTTCCCTCAGTGTGTGCAATAGTGCAGTGCCATAATTGCCACAGCCGACTCTGTGGGTATATGGGGACTTGATGGGTTTTCTGCCTTTGACGAGAGGGATTTTAGTGAATTTTACTGACACTGGGGCTGTGTTGGGTGTTGTCAGGGTTTGGGATACTTTTTTTTTTTTTTTTAGAATTTTTCCCCATTCTTGTTGATAATGGGTGGGTAATTAGTTGAGGGGAGTCATAATAGGTGGGTGATTAGTTGCTAGGAAGTGATAATGAGTGGTAATTAAGGAAAACAAAGAGTTGGCTCTGAGATGGGTGTGGCTAGCTAGCCCTTATCTAAGATTCCCTGGTATCTGAGTTTTCCCCTCAGAGGGGGCGGAGATACTGGGGGAATGGGACNATTCCTCTTTTCTCATACCATTGCCTGATAGCCCCTTGATTTCAAAATTTTACCAATTCGGAGGGAAGGGGGTTGCATTTTCCTATTCTGAAAGGGGGCTTCTGCCTTCTTTAGCAAATACCTGTCTTTGAAACCAGGACAGGTGTCCTGTTGGGGGTCACTTGAGTCCCCCTCTGCCGGGTGGAGATTTTGGTGTTCATATGCCCCATAATTACAGTTTAATTGCTGATGGGAATAGCGTGTTGTGTGTTGGGGTGGAAGGGAAGGGGGAGAGCAGAGGAACTGATAAAGGGTTTGAAAAATTTGGGTGAGCAGGAGCTCTTGGCTTTCTGTAGGCAAAGGTGTCCTGGTCTGGAGAGGGAGCAGGACAGGGAATAGGGCAGGGAATAGGACAGCTTAGCTGGCATTGAACAGGACAGGGAGCAGGAAAGGGAACAGGACCAGGAATAAGACAGGGAATGGGACAGGAGAGTTTCTGGGGCTCCTTTCAGCCAATATCTGAGCCAGCAAGTCCAACCGATGGAGCAGGAGGTTTTTATCTGCACACTGGGCTTCTTTCAAAACACCAGCTTAACACTGCTCTTCACAAGGCCAGTTATTTATTTATTTCTTTTATAGACAGCATAAGTAATAAAAGAATATATTTTGTCTCTTAAAAAAATAGTCAAAATATTCACTTCTCCATCAGCCATAAGTTCACATTAGGCTGCATTTAAGGACAACAAATATCCATTCTGGATTCCTGATTTTTTTCATCTAAATGCATTATTTAAGTAAAATGCTCTTGCATTAATCAGCAATGTGCAGGTGTAAATAGGGCAGCATTCTGAATTTTGTGACTTAGCTGACCTGCCAGAGATGTTTCAGGTCAGTAAGCACAGCAGCAAGCCCTGGTTGGAATTTTGGGTGCAGCAGCCACAGTTTAACCAGCACCCAGCCTGGGCTGCCTCACTTCTGGTGGGTTTGAACACTGCACACAACCCTTGCACTGGGAGCTTGCAATTTGTACTGCAGAGATACCTGAGAAACCAGCACGGCAGAAAAAATAACAGAGGGTGCAAGAATTGCAAGTGTTTGGGATATTGGGAAACCAGGCCGCTCTTGTTTCAATTTTTGTCTGCAGATTGAATTTAGATATTCATCTATGAAAATGGAGAAGCATTTTTATCTTCTGAGGCTGCACTGGGAGATGAAAGGTTCCTCTTTAAAGGCCTGTTTCCCCCTGTCCTGCTGCTTTTGAAATAAAAGCGACTCTTTGCAATTTCTTTCTTTATTTTCCCCTTTGGTCCCTGCTCACTGCAGCTGCCTCTTTCCCTACCTGGGTGATACCTGGTTGTGGTAGGAGATCTGCCAGGCAGAAGTGGGACTCTGTCCTGCCACTCAGCTCTCAGACAGACACATGGACATGAAAACAGCTGCAAAAATCTTTATATGCACCCCAGAATTAATTGTGGTACCAGCCATATCTAATCACTCTCACCCACCACATCCCTGCATGGTCTCCTTGTGGTGTTAAATCAAACTAAAGCAACAAATAAGCTTAAAATTGATCATTGCTGCTCTGGAAACAGTTGTTTAGCTCCTTCAAAGTCTGTTTGCGTTTGACATTTCTCGAGCAGAGGCCTTTAGAGATAGATATCTTTTTGTAGATCTTCAAACTGAAACTCAAGGCAAATTCAAAAGGCTGCAGCTCTTATCAGGGAACTTTGAAAACTGGATTACTCTGCTTTGGTCTGAAGTTACAGCCCTGCATTTTTTGAATACTTCGGGGTGACTTTATGGTTTCACATCAAGGAGAGCTGGGGCTGAATCTTGTTTTAAATTGTCCAGGCTGAAATCCATGACTTCTTTTTGCACTAAACCACACAGAAGGCATTGAGTCCATCAGTCCTTTCATAGTCTCAAAATTCTGAAGCATTTTGTTCCTAATTTGGGCTGTCTGCAGTTAATAACTCTGTTTGGAAGGAATGTGGTAATGAATTTATTCTGTGTTCTGTGGTGGAACCTGGAGTGCACCTCACTGGGTTTGTCCAGTTTTAATTTGGGCACCCTGGAATTCCACCCCTTCTTCCTGTGGCACTGGAATGGAAAATGAGCTTTTATTCTTTTCTTACTTCTTTTGAAACTGCTGCCGCCTGATTTTCCAATAAGGCAGTTAGAGAAAATGCTCAGTAAATACAGACTTAATGGGATTTTCAAGAGCCCTATAAAGAACACATTCTTTTACTAATTACCAACTTTTCAGGTGCATCTCAGTCACAAATAACTTGGGAACTATAGTAAAACTCCTTGTTTGTCTTTTATTCTGCTGCTAACAACGGAATTATTGGTGATTTCCTTGAGCTGTTCCTGCATTCCCGAGATGGCAAGCAACAGAAATCACTCAGTCACTGGGGAGTTGTTCCTCTAATGGGCTCCTCCTGTTCTGGGCAGGGTCACTGGGAACTCCTGTGGGGTCAAGCTGTGATCCCTTTGCTCTGGAAACCTCCCTGGCTGCAGAGCAGAAAGGTGAACCCAGAGCAGGAGCTCTGCCCCAGGCACGGAAATGGGGGAAAATGGGCTCTGGAGCAGAACTTGTCCCCAAAACTGCGGGAAAAACAAAAACTCTCCAACAACATTTTAGCATTAGAGAATCAAGGCATTGCTTTATTCCTGGCCAGGATGGGGCTCTGGCCAGGATGTGCCACAGAAATCATTTCACCCACACCCAGCCCGGCTGTGCAGAGAAAATCATTCCATGGCACAGGGATTTTACCCGATTGTCCCCAAACTTTATCCAGTCAAACCCACAGAGATCCATTGGTTCCGTGTCCATTGGTTCCAAGTTCCGGAGTTCTGAGGATTTGGTTTCCTGTTGGTCCCAGATCTTCTTTGCTTCTGATGTTAATGAGGCCTTGATTGCTGGGTTCTCTGCTCAGTCTGTCCCGGCCCAGGTGTCTCCCCTGGGCCAGGGCTGTTGTTTGGAGCTGCTGTTGGTTGCTGGCCCTTGCTGGCCCTTGCTGGTTGTTCTCTCTGTGCATCTCCTGTGCTGCTCCCAGCCTGGGGAGATGCTGAGCTCATCAGGCCTCCACCCAGTTCATTCTGTGATGGTGAACACTGACTGAAGTTAAAAAAATTTTAAACTTGGTGTATTTTGCAACAAACTCACCCTGCTCGTTGCCTGCAGAACCAACATTCACCACCACCACCCCAAAGATTATTCTCAAACTATCTCTTATCTATCCAAAGTACCTAAACAGAGAGAAGCAAATGTCAGTGAAAGCCGAAGGTATTTTCAAAGTAATAAAATCAGATACAAGCAACAGAAATCACTGTTGTTAGCTCAGATTTACTTTGGCACTTTTGCCATCAGGATTTTTTGTACTTAATACTGACTTGTTCCTATCAGTTCAATGAGTTTATTGATTTACACCTCTGGAGCAGTCAGACCTTGACTTTCAATTACAGTGTTCTCAATACCGTGAATATTTGTTTGTTTTAATGAGGGAAAGCAATATTTCCAAACTGTACTTTCAATTTCATTGTGCCCAAGAAGACAAACACCCCTTGAGGATACTGTGGATTTTCCCAACAGGGTCCTGTATATTCCACCTGTTAACCTTCCTTGGGTTGATAATCCTGCAGAGTTTCAGACCATAAAAGCTCTTTATTAAATTGAAAATATTAGTGGGTAAATTCACCATGGAACTGTGCATTTGGGGGGTTATGTTGGGCAAAATATAGCTGATAATATTTTTTTATCCAAATGCTCAGAAAGCTGATGTTCCATATCAATGTTTGATACTTCAAAGGCAGAGAGGGAAAGGGGATATCAGATAAAAAAAAAGGAATCATAAATAGGGTACTCAGGAAATGTTAATTAGGGCAAAAATATTAATTAAGTGTTGAGACAGTATAGTGTAAATTGGAATCTTTTACGTTTTTCTGTGTGGGGAATTTTGTGCATTGAACAGTTTCCTAATAATCAAAATCTCAATAGATCTTTTTAGCGTTTATTAGAACTTGCACTCCATGGTGGCCAAGTGTCTGGCGTAGTTTGATTTTAATGGAATGAGGGCTGGAGTGAGTTTTGTGGCATTTTCTCTTCCATAAAGCATTATTCTAGAAACATTTCCTTTTAGTATTTTTCTAAGTTGTTGTAAAAAGGAAATAATAAAAGAATCATTACTTTTAAGCAGAAGAAAATGAATGTTTTGCCTACAGCAAGAACCATGAGGGTGTTTGTTAAATTATTTTCTGTATCTATAGACAATCAGCCCAATCCAACCCAACATCCACCCCATGTTTAATCTGGTGATAAATTAAAGAAAAACACTCCAAAAATATAGAATAGATTTATCAACACCTTCATGAAAACACAGGGACGCTCCACCTCTGGAACAGCTTTTGGAACTTCTTAGGGGGAAAATATGTTCCTCAGCCCTTGAGTGTTTTGTGCAGGTGTGCTGGTGCAGTTTGTGCCAGCCCTACTCATGCCCTGAAGCTTTGCACATTTAAATATATCTTCAATTTGACATAAATAAAACCACCGAAATCACGGTTTTTTCGCTATCTGCTGGAAAGAAATCTGCTCAAAGTGCACCTCGCACAGAGTTATCCCTGACGCCAAGGAAATAGCTAATTGCAGTTTGAGTTCAAACTGCTGTGTTTGGAGGGAAGCTCCTCGCGGTTTGGGTGAGGACAGCTGGAGAGCGGTGGAACATTCTGGAAAGGCAGCGTTCGTGGTTTGCCCTGATTTCCCCACTGTGGGCAGGGAACTCCGTTTGTGGGCAGCGCTTAAAAACTTCTTTGCTGCTGCAGCTGCCTCCCCTCCGGCCCAGATGTTCCCACAGCTGCCAGGGCTGCCGTGAGGCTTTCAAACGCCTTCCCTGGGCTTGGAGGAGTGCGGTGAGAGGCAGCTCTGACCCCGGCCATGCCCCAGGGACAAAGGCTGATCCATCCCCTCGTGCTTTTGATGGAGTGGAAGGGGCTGCTGGAGTCTGGAGCTGTTAAACCCTCTGCTGACACGGTCGAAGCTCCCCTTGGATCTCCTCCTGCGGAGCATCCTCCCTGTGCCCGGAGCTGCCCGGGAGGGAGGGCACCCAGCCCCGCTGCCTCCCCGTGTGCTGCTAACTGGGGAGAAGGCGCTGGGAGGAGAGCAGAGCCCGGGGTCAGAGGGAAAGGCTGAGTTTGCCCCGCTGGAGCTGCTCCCTCCTTCCCTCCTTAAAGCGCTTCCCTCCTTCCCCTGCGCCAGCTGAACCCCGCGACTCCGCGAGGCTTTGAACAGGAAAGGGAAAGTTCTGTCTGCCAAGGTTCCCAGCAGCTTCTCACTCGTTATCAGCTCTGTTAAACCCTCCCAGGCTCGATTTTGTTCATTACTAGTTTTTCTCCTTTTTCCCATTCTTCTGTTTTTCTTTCCAAAATCTTTTCAACTTTCACCTGCCTACCAAGGTTTCCCAGCAGCTTCTCACTTGTTACCACTTCTGTTAAACCCTCCCAGCCTCGATTTGTTCATTACTAGTTTTTCTCCTTTTTCCCATTCTTCTGTTTTTCTTTCCAAAATCTTTCAACTTTCACTTGCCCACAACAAGAGGCTGAATTTTAAGCGGAGCTGTTGTATTCCTGGTTGTCACAGCATGAAACTGCCTCCCAAAAATTGATATAAAACTGCAGGCCTGTCTGTCCCTCTTTGAAAAATGCATCTGCTGGACTATCTGTCGAGTCCTTTCCGCAGGATTGTCTCCTGTAGAAAATCATTATTTCTTCAAGTGACATTGAGGGAATGTTGGTTTTGACAGAGCCAAATTCGCTGCCCTGCCTCGTTGTTAAGAAGCACCTTGAGAAAAGAAATTGATCACGGGGAAAGAGAAAATGCTTTTAAAAAATGTCTTTTTCATGTCTCTTTTGAGCCTGCCTTCATCTTCCCTTCCTCTGTGCACCAGTCTTTGCTCGTTTTAGGATGGCACCAGTCCTTCCCTGCAAACTCTGCATAAAAAACATTTTTCTTGGAAGTGATCAATGCATCTCTTTCGTCCAGAGTGAGGATTGGGAAATTGTGATGCCCAGTATAGACTCTAAACCATTAATTGCCAGGAAATAAAGAGTGTGTTCCGCTGTGGGATTGAGAGATTCCTGTCGGCCTGGAAATCTCTCAGGATAACCAAGGTTTGTTTGGGGAGGAAAAGCAGCCAGAACTTCCAGAATGTGCATTCCAGCTGCTCTCTCACCTCTGCAGTGGCAGATACTTGGAAATGCATTTAACTTCATAGATATTCTTTTAAAAAGTGAAATTGGGTAAATGACAGTTAAAAAAAAAGTTAAAAAGATTAAAATGAAATATTTTGTCATTTCTGTAGAAAAAAAGTTATTTTAGCATCCCAGTGTCTGCACTTTAAAAACCTGAGGGGAACTCGCAAAAGCTTTGGAACTCTCATCATGGACATCCTAAGAACTCAAAGTTTACTCCTTCTTTAGGGGTTATGGTGATGAAGGTTTGTCCTTGTTTAGACTGAGTTGCACAAAACACGACAGAACCCAAAAGGAGTAATATTTTAGGGTATGAACAGATTTTATAATTGATTAAGTAGGGTATAGTTTACTCTGTGTTTTTTTTTCCTCTGAAGAACTCCTTGCTGGCAATAGCAAAGTGAAGGAAGTTGGATTAAAATAAATGGGACAAAAATGAACCTTGCTCTGGCCCAGCGTGACTGAGGTGGTGCTGAGTTCAGCCTGGCCTCACTTTGTGCTCCAGTGAAGGATTGTGTTGGTGGTTTGGTCCTTAAATTAACCTTTATTTCGTCTTGGCATGAGGCAAAAGTGATGATAATGCTGTTAACGAAAAAAAAAAATGGGAATAAATGTAGGAATGCCCATCCTCTCCTACAAAACTGATAATTGTCCGTCTGTAACCACATCCAGCGCTGCGGGCTCTGATCTGCAGGCAGCAAATCCAACCCTGCTGCAGGACTGGATCTAATCCTGGAAATAATCCTGATTTTTTCTGTCCAATGGGTTTTAGGTGTTTTTCTAAAAGGAATTGAGCTCCCCCCAACTTTCCCACACGTGTTACCTCCCCTCATCTCATCTCTTCTGCTCTTTTACGGGAGCAGTTGTGGTGGGCTGGGCTCATCGCAGCGCAGCTTTGGCTTCCAGCGGTGAAATTCAGTGGATTTGGGTGAAATTCAGTGGATTTGGGTGAAATCCGAGCTGGGTGAAACAAACACCGCAGTAAAACACTTTGGTATGCTGATCAAAACCTACATGAGTCAGAGCAGCACGAGGATTGGGGAGAATAATTATAAATATTACAAAGCAGCAGCCTTGGATGCGGAGGTTTCTCGGTGAACTTCAATCCTAACCTCGTTCCTACTTTTGACACGTTTCATCTCTTTCTGCTCAGCCTACTGCATCTGAATAATGAAATAGTGGCTCTGACACTACAGCACTGATTTACTCCTCTCAATATTTCACACGTTTTCCTCAATTTTGCATCTGTTTTCTCGCTGGCAGCAACCTCTTCCATCAAAACTGTCAGTGTTTTTTTGAGCCACGAGTTTAAGGGGAAAAAGAAAAATCGGAATAGGAAGAAAACACCTCCGAAGCCTCTGAAGTGAATGCCTTTACTTCAGAAGCACTTCATGTGGTAGCTTTCTCTCCAGAAGATCTATAGTGGAGATAGTTGAAAAAGGAAAATGGCAATTTAGGAGATTTAGATAATGCTGGTGGCTGCCTGCTCTCAGCGAGGCATCGGAGCTGCTGGAGAGGGACCTTGGAGGTGTTTGGGAGAAGGGCTGGGGTTGGAAAGGGACTCAGATAAATTCCCTCCTAAACTGAACTGATACAGGGCCGGGCAGGGAGCAACAGGGCTCTAAAAATGGGATTATTTCTGTCCAGGATGAAATAATTCTCTGTGCTGTGCTAAAAAAAACCAGTTGTGATTCTGTAAATCACAAATTCTGAGGAGGGGGTTCCAAACTCAGCCTGGAGCCAGGCCAGGGGTTTGTACCTGACTGTAAATCTCACCTGCAGCCACCCAGAACATCCTGACTGACCAAAACCACCAAAATTCCTGAGTTTTCTAAAACTCTTCTGTCTTTCCTTAAATTTGTGTAACTTTTGAAAGATTTCCCTAACCTGTGAGAGGATGCCAGGTGGAAATAAGAAACAGGAAGGACGTTTGGTAAAGTCAGAATGGCGATGAAAATCAGAGGGAATTGATGAAATATATGTAATTTGAATTTTATAACCTATAAATCCTTAATGATAATATTGTTCTGTGCTCCTCAGTTTAATAATCTACTATAAATTTTACAGTTCATTACAACAGAAACTAATTATTCTCTTCCCACATTTGTCTTCGAGTAAGAGATGTGGGGAAATGAAAGCAGGCAGACACTTTAGTGGCATAAATTCAGAATATTAAAGGTTTAACAAGAAACTTCCATGGCTTTGCAGTACACTTCAGTGGGTGCTGTTTCAATTTCAGTCTGTTTCTTGCTGTTTCCAAGTCCTAATAACTTTTCCAAAGCAGGAAATAAGGCTTCAAAAGCAATTTCCAAATATCTCTATTCAGGAAGTAATAATAGCAATAATTCTCTTGCTTGCTGACTAATGATGGCAAATGGAGATATTACAAAATTCTTTGGGAAGAGGGGAAAAGGGTGATTGGAGCTGATGGGAAGAGCTGAGGATGGAAACTGTAAATGGATCTCCAAGGATCCAGGCCCAGAAATTGCAATGTCAGGCCAATATTTGGGGGCTGAATTAATTTACAAAGTGTTTGATGAAGTTTTGGGTTGCGATGAGACGTCAGATTCTCCAGTCCTGTGGTGGTTTTGGGGTCAGGGGCGATGGCAGCTGCTGTAACAAAACCTGACTGAGGAAATTGCCTGGAAATGTCACCGCAGTGTCCAGCGTGACACAGCAGCAGAGGGCAGTGGCATTTCTGGAATGTCCTTTTTCATTAGGAGGTCTCGATTTGCTGCTGCTGAGGCTGATCCTGCTCTTCAGCAGCCCTCATCTCAAATATTCACATCTCACACGTTCCTAACCGCGTCTCGCTGTGAATGTCTAATGTTTCCTGGCTCTGTATTTTCAGCTTGTGCGTGTTTAATTTGCAGCTCGCAGCTCGGAGTTGGAAATTTGCTTTTTTATGACCTCTGAGATTCTAAAGCAATCATTTTCTCGGGCTAAGACTGATTGCCAAGTACACCTTGAATGTATATTAATAAATTTGATATAAATTCCTTTCTACTTCCATAATCAAGAAACAAATTTCCTCCACCGTGGTGAGCGAGGTTTTGATGATGACCTAGAAATAACATCCTTCCTAAAGAAACGGGAGATAATTGGGGATAAAACCGTGATTTTCCAAAGGTGACATTATAAGTGATAAATTATTGTTGAGATCCACGTCCAAAAAGGAGAGAAAGCTCACATTTAAAGGAGTTTCCAAAGCAGAGTTGAAACCTGAGGGGTAAAGGAGATATTTTGAATTTTGTACGTATCAAACCTCTGCTGTTCCTGCATTTCAAGATGCAAAAAATGGAGAAGAACCAACCAGGCAGAAGACCAAGAGGATTTTTATTTCCTAGTTATTATTTGTTTGCTTCAGAGTGTAGCACTGAGTTTTCTGGAATCAAAAGGAAAGATATTCTTAATTTTTCCCATTTTAAATTCGCTTAGCTGTGTTATCCCAAATCTCATTTTGTGTTCCTGCACATGGAGCACATCCACACTCTCCAGTTCTCCATTTCACTTCTTCCTGGAAGGG
The DNA here is from genome assembly GCA_013400735.1 of Pomatostomus ruficeps. Classification (NCBI taxonomy): domain Eukaryota; kingdom Metazoa; phylum Chordata; class Aves; order Passeriformes; family Timaliidae; genus Pomatostomus; species Pomatostomus ruficeps. Next base: position 32,130 of record VYZT01054834.1, read on the forward strand.
CCAGGAGGGATCAGCTGAGGGGAGTTGTAGTTTCCTGTCCTGAGGCAGCATTTGGGGCCCACGTGGAATTTCTCACAATAAACCTCAAAAACATAAATCTGATTATTATTCTGTCACTTCAGTGCCACTGCCAAGAGTCTGCAAATTCCGAGTTCCAAATGGATCCGTGAAACTTCGAAGAAATGAGATCTCTTGGACTGTTTAGACATCATCAGCTTTAGTGCCAGCAAATTTGTTCCCCTCGGTGATTTAAATATTCATAAAATTAACATTAATGACTCTATACCCAGTGAATTTCTATTACTGTTTAGATCCATTACATTTCCTCGAACACATCCAGCTCCTTAGTCATTTTCCCAATCTCATTGATATGGTGGAGCATTTTTCCAGTAAATTGAATAGCTACCTAATCCCTCTTTGATCATTTCATAGTAAACTGTGAAGTTTATTTCCAGAAAGCAGATTGTTAACTGTGAAAATCTGTAAATTATTTATCTCCTAGAAACTATTTTAATGCCGATTTAGTTGTCAAGCATATTTTTATATAACAGTTTTAATTAAGTTTCTCAAAAGGCTTCCAAGCATATGGCCCTACCTCGCATATATTTTGAACTAAAAATATGTTTAGTTTGTTTGCTGAATTTTTTTTCTTTTCTGGAGTATAGGAGAATATAGAAATGTATAGAAGTAATGCTAATAATTGAGTTTTAATTGTATTTGTGCTTGTGAGGGCTCCTTCCTCGCCCAATTGTGTCTGACCCTGGCAAAAAATGGTGAAGGTGGAAAGGAAAAGCAACTGAGCCAGTGAGTCCAGAGCAGGAATTTCTGTGGCTGCAGGGCTGGGGGACATGAGAGCCCTGCCATGAAAGGTTGAGCAGAAGGATTTCCTGCAGAATGCTCAAGTCAGGTCCTCTTTGTGAAGAGATTTTTGGCTCTTCAAGAGTGAGCTTTGTATTCTCAAAACTCCTGGCCAGGAAATTAATGTTTTGTGTTGGAAAGAGTCCGGAGAAGGGTCACCAAATCAGAGGGATGGAGTACCTGTCCTGTGGGGCAGTGTTGGGAGAATGGGATTGTTCAGGCTGGAGAAGGGAATTTCTGTGGAGATCTGATGGTGGCCTGAAGGGAGCCTGAAGGGAAAATGGGACAAGGCCTGGAGTGCTGGGATAAGGGACAGTGGCTTCAGGCTGACAGAGGGCAGGGATAGATGGGATATTGGGAAAAAATTCCTCCCTGTGAGCATGGGAAGGGCCTGGCACAGATCCCCAGAGCAGCTGTGGCTGCCCCTGGATCCCTGGCAGTGCCCAAGGCCAGGCTGGAGCAGCCCGTGACAGAGGGAGGTGTCCCTGCCATGTCAGGAGTGGCACTGGGTGATCCCTCAGGTCCCTTCTAACCCAGGCTGTTCTGTGATGATTCCAGAGCCCCTCAGAAAGCAGAGGGAAGTGCAGGATGGGGAATGACCACACTTTGTACTTTATTTTTGACAGTTTCCTTTACCCAGCCCTATCCCCACATCCCAGGCCAGGTGCAGCTTTTCCAGCTCTCCTGCTGCTGGACAATCCTGTTCTTCCGGGGCAGCCTGGCATTCCCTTGCTCCATTAAATCCACTTTGCTGCCTTTTTCTCTACCTGGGCAGCAGCTGTCCCTGCTGGGACCTGGCAGTGGGTGCCGCTGCCCCTGAACAGGACGTGTCCCTCGTGGCAAAATTAAATGTACACACACCTATGGATTTGGAGTGTTCATTTGTGTGATTGATCACCCCAGCCCTGCTCCCCTCCTTTATGGACTGGGAGGCTGCAGCTGGACCAATAAATCAGAGGCCTGGAGCAGACTGTGCTCGCAGCATCAACTTCACTGAGCTTCCAGAACAGACTGAACAAAGTCAGAACATCTGCTGGGAATAGCCCATGGACTGAGTTAAGTTCTGATATAGGATTTATTTCTAATTCTACCAGAACTACTTTAGCAATTCCATAGTATAGGCAATTGAATTTGGGTCCCAGTAATTGTTTATGCCTTTGTGCTGCTGAATTTAATCCTGTGTGGAACCTTTCCTGCCTCAGCCACTCCCAGGAGGGCAGTGTTTGCTGTGCTTGTGTCCAACAGCCCAGAGGCTGCACAGGTGAAATGGGATAAAAATGACTAAAAGGCTACAAAAACTTTAATGACATTTACAGGTCCTGAGAATGTTGTTGGTCATGGTGGCTTGGGGACTCTAAAAAAGTTTAAAATATTTTGGTGAATGCTACAATTTTAAATTAATGGAATTACAGATATATTTAAAGAATTACTGAAGAATTTTTCTGTGTTCAGTTACTGCAGTTTGTTGGCAGGGCAGGAATCTCAGCTTTACCGATGGGACAGTCCAGTTCTTCCCTCAGAAAATCATTTCTTTTGTCTTATCTGACAAGCCCTTGCCTCAGAATCTTCAGTCCTCATGGTAAAATGCAGTGGGTAAGAGTGTGTGTAGTGAAAAGAGTTGAAAATAATGCTAAGTGACTGAATTTTTAAAAATTTCTTTATTTTTATATTAAAAAAATGAACAGAAAAATATGCGATCAGGCGAAAAATGGGATCCCGATATTTCCCCTCAAAACCACAAATATTCAGCAGCAATTCTGCCAGCAGTGGAGGTGCTGTCATTCTTTATTATGAAATATCAGGGTACCTTTTAAGCAACTTCCTGTGGTGATCTGGAAAACTTCAGGTGTTGCTGCCATTTTCTGTGTTAAAGTGATATAAACTGGAACACTTGCCTTGGGGTGTTTACGGCAATAAATTTCTTGCAGTTCCTTTCTGATTTCATCTTCTAATATGCCTGGAACAGACAGTACTTTTTATTTTTCTTTTTTCTGCTGATGAGTGTGCTCTGCGTGTTGTGTTTGTGTGTACTCGCTGAGCAGCGTGCATGGAGGTGTCCTGGTTATTTACAACCCACAGTAATTATTTTCACTCGGAGTTTGTAACAGCTCCAGCTGTGGTTGTTTAGGTAATATATAACATTTATTCTTCTCTGCTACTGTCCTGCCCATAAAAACTTCATGCCTTTGGAGGGAGGAGGATCTTCATTAATATTTGGTGCAGCAAGCTGGTAAATGCAAGTTAAGCCCCAAACACTTTGGGAAAGGAACCCTTCCTAAGCGTGAATAAATCTAAAATGTGTTCTCCTGCCTCAGCCCCATCTGCTGACCTGCACTTTTAATACTGATAATTTGGTTTTCCTTTTTATAGACAACCAAATTCTATCTTCCTACCCCTCTTGTTGCACTTCGTGGTGTTACCTTTGCCAGGTCCCTTCTCCCATTCATGATTCTGGTCAGGAATTATCTCCAGAGGCTCCTCTGTCCTGCAGCTGCTCTGTCACACCTCCAAATTTTCTATCCTTTTAAATGAAATAAGAATTAAATGCATTTTCAAATATTAAATTGGTTACTATGCATGGGAAGGATGAAATGACCAAATTTCCTCGCTGCTCTGGGTGCGTTTTGGCGTTTTCTGCCCCAAGCTTGGCTTTGGCATTTAGTTCTTTGTTGAATTCCTTCAGAGGCCATCTAAACTTTTACTGATATTATAACAAACCCCTCAAGAGAGGGAAAACTCCACTGCCATAAACAGAGGAATAAGTGAGATCTGTCTGCTGGTTACCTTCAGCTGAGGGCAGGATAAGCTGCTGAATTTGCTGCTGCTGGAGGGTGCTGAAAAATCAAGGAAAAGGAAGGATATTGTGGCCCAATAATCTGCATTAGGCTGGAGGATGTCTCCAGTAATACCTGTATCAGTATCACTAAGGCTGGATCAAGCAATCCAAAGCCTGGGCTCATGTTGCCAGAGCAGGGAGGGATCTGAGCAGGCCTGGTTTGTAACACCCTGGCATTAAGATTTTAACTCTGCTTGTTACTCATGGGTATAATGAGAAGATGATTAATTGCTAGATTAAAAATAACTTTTTGATCTTGAAGTATCTGATGCCTGCTGTCCGTGGAGACTGGTATTAGAACAACGAACTTCTGTAAAAATTCAGGAAACACCAGTTTTGTGTTCTCTTCACCCAGCCCCTTCCGTCAGCAGCACAGAGAAATGGTATTGCTTTAATTCCGAGGCCAAGGCACGTAGAAAAGCAGTTTTACACCACAGAAAGGCTTTAGTTGTCTGCTCACCTCACTTAAACCCCAGCACAAACCCACCTAAAAAAGCATTGGAGCAGATTAACTCAGCAGCAAGTGCTGCCTCTCCTCACGTACAGCAGACCCAGGTAAGCGCAGCCAGAGAGGCTGGGATTTCCAAACATCCACCCAAATTCCACTTGGCTCTGGCACAGCTCCCTCTCCTGCGGGCAGGAAATCCCTGCTCAGTTACCTGGGCCCTGAGCTCTCTATTTGACTCTTCCCTGTTGCCAGAGAAACTTCACTTCATTTTCTGCCAGCAAAGTGCAGTCAGAGTAAGGAATCTGCCGGATTCCTGAGTGAATGTGTTGAATTCGAATGGACGTGTCTGTTCAAACATGGACATGCTCTTTATCCAACTTGCACATAAATCCTTGCACTTGGAATGTTCCTGCACACACACAAATCAAACAGAGAGAGGTAAAAGCAGCGAAGTTTTCAGATGAACAGCAAATGGAAGCTGCAGTTTCTCCCTGGAATGGTCACGTTTGGGTTTTGTGAGTTCTCTGCAGGCACATCACTGGATCAGGCTCCTGATTAACAGCAAATGGAAGCTGCAGTTTCTCCCTGGAATGATGAGGATTTTTTGGCATTTGTGAGTTCTCTGCAGGCACATCACTGGATCAGGCTCCTTCCAGGGCAGCAGCTCCTGGCACATCTGCCAGCCTGGGCACTGCCATTTCCCCAGAGCTCCTCGTGCAGAGATCACTGAGAGCTGAGGGCTGCTGGCTGCTGACAGACAGTGAGATCAGATCAGATAATGGTCCTTTCCAACCTTAAAATCTCGCAATAAAAATAACGACAGTAAGGCGTAACACCGCAAAGTTTCAAGCCTGAATATTACAAAAGTCTAAAGTTTACTTTGCCTGCCACTTGCTGTGAAGTTGTAAAAAGTTCCTCTGATAATTCATAGTCATATGCACAGGATTGCAGTACAGACTTGGATGTTATGAAGACAACATTTCGGAATTCCAAACTTTAACTGCATGCCACAGTTTTGAAGTTCTGAGTTTTACTTTGATCACCTTTTTATATAAAGTCTCTAAATCAACACTGATAAATAACTTTTGCTTAGAACGCAAAATTTACTCCTGTGGCTGATTCTTTATGTGGACTGATTTTATTTATTCATTATGGAGTGATCATTGAGGTGACCACTTACATAGTGAGGACAATACTTTGCTATCCTTTTAAATCAGGTGAGAATTATTAAATGCATTTTGAAATATTAAAACTGATTTGTGAAGACTGGGCTTAATGGAAGAAAATTTCTTTCTGGCAGAAACAGCAGCTTCTGTTTGTAGAGTATCAACCTCACCTGGACAGACCCAAGGGGCTATTTTGATTTTTAGTAGGGTTTCCTGGGCGGATATGGTCAGTGTCCACTGGTTAAAACTGGGAACAGGGCTTGCAAGAGGGCAGGGTGGAAAGGTGTGTAAAGAATCTGTGCCCAGCCATGCAGGAACAGTTTTGGAAAGTGCAGAAGCACCAGCTCCTCCATCCATGTGTAACATCGAGCATTGTTTCAGCAGTAAATAACAACATCATGCTAATGACAAAGTAATATTGCAGGAAAATCTCTTAACTTGGTTTCCGTTTGTTTCCAAGGAACATACACCTTGGAATACCCAAAGAGTGAGTTTCTTAGGGTTCATATTTTCATAGATTTCATATTATTTTATTGTTGTGTCAAGGAAGCTCTGCAAACAGGCTCTGAAATCCTCCCTGGTGTGATGTTATTACACCCCACAGAGAAACGCCTCAGAGCAGCGTGCAGCGATGTACTCTGGGACCTGGGCTTCCCCTGGGTGGCTTTATCAGCATCCCTGTCAAATATTACATTTTGTGCTGCTGCTTTCATAAAATTGGTATCTGGGTGAGATCAGCCCACGTCCCCTGAAGGGTTAAGGACAGGGAAGGTGCCTCCCTATAAAAAATCTTCAATCTCAGTGCAAGCATGGAAAGCACAGCCAGAGCTGCACAGTTCAGAACTCAGTGCCTGAGAACAGCAATGGAAAATTATTTATAAAAACATTAGAAATACAGATTAATGCTCCCCGTCACCTTGGTTTCAAATGGAATGAATGTGTGCCAAGATGCGGTGGCAACTCTCCAGAAACCCGTCGTGTGGTGTTGTCACCCTCAAGCCTTTCACACTCATTATCTCCAAGGCCCAGCCTGGGCTCTGGGTCAGGCAGAGGTGAGCAAAAACCACCAAAACTTCCTTGATTCTGTGCTGGAGATCTCTGTGGCCTGTGCAATGTGTTGTTTGCTCTTTCCCTTCCTCTCACCCCTCAGCTCCTTGGGCAGCTCCCCTGAGCCCTGTCCCACCCTGGGTGAAGGGAAAACGGGATAATGAGGAGCCAGATGGGATCCCCTCCATGAACTCCAATCTCTTCCTTTGCATTGGTGACAGGGGTGGAAGGAATCCTCTGCTAATGGGGGAAAATTAAAAGCCTGGCAGAGGAAAATGATCCTGTGGGTAAAGTACCAGACTGGGTCAGGGGCTCTCCTGAAGACTCTGGTTTGATTTGTGGCACGACCCTTAATCTTCTGTACTTCACCCATAAACTGTGGATAATATTTTCTTTTCTTACTCCAGAAGAGGGTGATGATTCACACAAGGAAAATATATGAAATGATTGCTTGAATATTAAAAAGCTCATATTAATGTGCTGTGCAGAGGATCTGGAGCCTGCATTAAATGAGTTATTGCTGTTTTAGCTTCCTGTGAGCCCTTGTTTCTCCTCAGCCCTAGAACATTCCAAGTTTTTGATACCAGGTTTGCTCTGAGCAAACACTCTTTTTCTCTTGGAGCTGCTTTTATTTTAGATTGGATGAGAGAAAGGGGAATAAATGAATAAAGGATTCCCACAGGACCAACCTGAGAGAAAAGGCAGGACCCATTCTCTCTCTCTCAGCCCTCTGGAGTGGATTTTTAGCCCTGTGCTGAAGCAGAGCTCGGGGCAGCATCATTTAAAGGGCTTCTAATGGGACAGAGATTCAGTAGCTCATTCCTCAGCAGAAATAATTTGCTGTCTCCCTCCTTCCACCAGGTTCCCCAGAAATGCCTTATTTCTTAAAGCTTCTTCATCCAAATATTTTTGTCCAATTTCCTTTGACACGAAGCCTGATCTCGTACATCTCAGCATTTTAGGATGTTTGCACTGAATTGTTTTGTGTACTCGTGGATATTGAAAGCGCTTTCCCTTCTCTTTTGATAACCTTCCACTATCATTTTCTTTCAGCTGCTCTCTTGAAAAATCTTTCACTCTGACGCTGAGATGGTTTGCTAAATGTCACCAAATTATCGGTGAATTTCGAGTGAATATTCTGGAGACGAAAAGGGTGATCGGGGTCAGGAGAATGCTGATAATACACGGCTCAGCTGTGTAAGGCTCACATAACTGAAAACTTGGAAGCCAGTCAAGACTAGATTGAAGATAATACTCTTATTACACGAAGTACAGAGTTAAAAAAGGGGTTACTGCTCTTGTAATCCAGCTTACTTGTGAAATTTAGGGGTATTATAAACCCCGAGCAGTTTGTGGCAGCCGTGACATTTAGGTGGCCTTGGTGCATTCAAAAGAAACTTTTTGGAAAACCACGAAAGAATTTTTCATTTTGTGGCCCTTCCTTTCTGATCCTGGATAGAAATAAGCAGAGAGTTTTTATCTTTAAAAGTTTCAGCTCTGACATCATTCAAGGACTTTTGCAGCGTTGTGTGTAACAGAAAGACTGGACTTAGCAAGAATGCAATTAGGAAAACTAAATGTGGCTTATTATGAAAGTATTTTATTTTGGTTCTAAGGCTTATTTTCTGTTCATATAATTGAAATTGTGATTTTCCGTGGTGGGATTCCACTAAAAACGAGAGAAAATATTACAAAATAGGGCATTTTCTGTGCAAGGAAACAAAACCTCTATTTAGCAGAATTCTGTTATGCTGGAAGGACTTATTTCTGTCAAAGAAGCGATTGGAACAATTTTACATGGAAGGATTTGCCTTTCACACGTTTCCCTGATAAAGAGTGACGTTTGAAGAACATGGAGGTCAGTTCAATCTTCCCAGTGTCTCAGGATTTCTGTGTGTGGCGGGTTCTGTGTTTCACTGGGGCTTTCTTTAGGGCAGAGCCTGCAGAAAAGGAGCGGGCAGGCTGGCGAGTTTGTCATTCAGCAAGCACAAACCTTGTCCCCCGTGCAATTAGGGAACAAGCTCGCCGGTGACCGCCTCGCCCTGCCAGTTCTGCTTCGCCGAGGAATAACTTGTCAAATGTCACTTTGTCGCCTGAAAACGAGAGCTGCTGAAAGCTCTTTAAGATGAGGAGCTGCAGCCAAGGAGATTTGTTCCCTTCAATGAGGAAACCTGCTGAAAGTCACAACTTCTGGGTCCTGGAAAGCCCCTGGGGCTGGGAGCAGGCTGCAGGCAGGGATGCTCCTGTCTGCTCGTGTAAGCTGCTGCTTGCCTGGCTGAGGAGCAGTGACAGCGAGCCGGGGGATTTTCTTACTGCTGTTCATTCCTTTCGAAAGAAACGGAATGTTTTCTCTTTCCTTGAGGAGTGGCAGGAGCAAAATAAGCAAAATAAGCAGAAATTCCTCCAGCAGCATGTCTGGAAGGACACAGGCTCGGGGTCTGTGCTGCTGTGGGAGGTGCAGAGCTGGCCCAGCTCTCTGAGGTGATTCTGCCTCCACCTGCACCTTTGGGGTTGGGTGGGAATTCCACCTGCTGGCTCCAGGATTCTCCCTGCCTGCTTTGCCTCAGGGGGTGGCACCAGACACCCTCTTCTGTGATTTAACCACACAGAGGGATTTCACCTGAGTGCTTACTATTCATTAATTCCAATGAGATCCATTTACATACTCGCTTGCAGCTCCCATCCAGGAGGACCATGAACACCTCATTCCTGACAATAAATCTACCAAACTCTGGGCACACCAAGCAAAGTATGGGAAAGCTTACTGGTTGGCCACTGGTAGCTGTTCGTGGCCCTAAATTCCTGTAAGGAATGTGCTCTTGCAGGGAAATCTTGCTGCAGCCATTAGAAAAGGGTTTGTGAAATGTGGAGGTGACCACAGTGTCCTTTCAGACTGGAGCAGTGTCCTTTGCTCCCACTGAAATCCTGCCTGAGAAAGGAGCTGGTTCTGGGGTTTGCACCGAGGTGAACACTCCCAGCAGGAAATTTGAGAGGGGGGTTTGATACAAACCTGGTAAGGGGTGAGCTTGGCTTTCAGGGAAACCACAAATCCAGAGAGATGAAACTCTGATGAGGAATCATTGCAGTTCAGCACCATTTGAAAGCAATTCTCCACCAAAGAATGTGGAATAAAAGAAAACTGAAAGTATTTCGCCAGCCCGGGGACTGCTGATAAACTTTAGAGGCCAGAAGTTTGTCGAACAAATTCCTGGAGCAGCAGAGTTTATTGCACTTGCTGGTAAACTTGGAAGGTTTCTTAATAGGATGGTCAGGAATCAGTCAAACAGAGAAACCACAGCCTGGGAAAAAAAGTACCCCTTTGTTCTCTTTTATTGGCTTGAATTTTCTCCAAGTGAGCAAGTCAAGCAGAACAGGAAGTCTTGAAAGCATTTGTTCTTTGCTCGTCTAAACTTGGCTGCTCTGCAGCGCTGAAATCCCAGATCAGCGGCTGAAGAGGTGAGATTTAAGAACTGTGGATAGAGCTTGAATTAAATCAGCATTTCAAAACCTGAATTCCAGTGCTTCTCTGTTGTAAATGAGAGAAGTTGCTTGTACCTGGGTTACAATAGATGGCATCATCCTGATGATGTTCCCTTGCTCCTCAACTCGGGATTTCTATTGTATTTTCCCTTTTCCAAGGCTACGGTGCTTTTCAGTTCCCCAGTGTTCTCTAGTACACTCAGAGCTTTAAAAAGCTGTTGGTTTAGTTCGAACACTCCTCAGCTGCCTGGAACAAAAAGAAATTGCTTGGATCTTTTTAAAGAGGGAAAGAGAGAGGGAAGGGAAGTGTTTGTTCCTTTGTGCTGCTGGATGCACAGCATGTGGAGCCCCCAGATTTGTGTTTCTCTGGTTTTTCTGAGCAAGCAGAGAAATGCTGGAGGAGTTTTCCTTCTCCAGGGGTCCAGTTCAGCTCTCATGGGGTGCCCCAGTGCAGACTGGAGCTGCACTCCATCCCTCCCCAGGCTGGGTGAGCTTTCTCCCGAACAGGCAGCTCCAAGGGAAACTGTCCCCACTGCTTGCTGTGTCTTGGTGTCACAGGATATAACCCTAAACTCAGAGTTTTGATGTTCTCACCAAAATTTCGTACATTGATCTCATTTCTGTGAGAAAACGCAGCGAGGCTGAGAGTTTGTTTGCTCATCATACAATAGAATATTGATAAAAATGTAGAGTTGGCTTTGATTAGCTGGCTCCGATATGAGCTATGGACAGCCTTAAATGCAAGGATCAGTCCTTTTGTGTTCCACTGAGTCGTGTTAGAGGGGAAATAAACCTGGTTTCCATGAGAAACAGGCCTGCAGGAGATGCTTCACTAAGTGTGTTCTAATTGTTGCTGCTGTTCTCTCTTTTTTATGAGGTTTCAGAACATTCTGTGGTTTTTTTTTCCCAACAATTCACTGGTGTGCTGGGGACCAAAGCTTTATGTACAAAGAAGAGTAACTGGATAGGAGCCAAGAACGAAAAACAAGTGCAGGTTGTTAAATTCATCGCCTACACGGAATGAATAATTCTCCATTCTGCTGATTAACCTCTCCTGCAATCTTGTTTGCATTCAGGAAATGAATTCCCTCACTAGTGAGGGCACTGTGTTATGCAGTCTAATAATATTAAAATACAAGATGTGTATCTTGGTGGCAGGAGAAAAGAAAAATAAAATTCCCTCAAACCCAAAGGAACAACTGACCTGTCAGAATAAACACAGCAAGTGCATGGCTGGGTGTAAAGTTCTTTTCTGGCAAGTGACAGGGCATTTCCTGCTGTCATCCCTTCCAGCTGCATCCTCACCAGGAAAAGTCAAGCCCAGATAGCTGGAAATATCTTCAGGATTCTCTCTGAGCGTGTTTGAATTTCCAAGGGCCTGTGGTGGGGGTGTAATATCAAAACAAGGATGTTTTGCAGAACTGAGTAAGCAAAATGCTGCTCGCATCGTAAACATGGCTGGCAAAATGTAACTTGTGTTGGGGGAAAAAATATCCCTTATATCATTGATGGAAAGAGGAAAATAGAGAATTCTCTCTGCCTCTAGCATTGCACAACCTCAGTGTAATCCATAATTAGGGCTCTGCATATTCCTTTTATGGCCACTGTGACTTCTACTTGCACTGCACCATTTTCACATGAACTGCATTCACAGGTCTCTTGCAGCTGCCATTTGTCTCCTAAATCCACAATATTTTGTATTTTCAGGGAAATGCCGGTTTGGGGTCCTCTGTCTTTTCTTGTTACAGATAAAATAGTAATTGAAGGGAACAGAAATGGACTCAGGTAATTAAAAGTGTTGCCTGCAGTGTTGCTCCATGGTTGAGGGAGACTGAGCTGGAACATTTTCTCTCCCTCTCATCCTCAGCAGTTTGGATTTGAAGAATTTCATGTTCTCTGCAGCTGAGTGAAGCCACTGGAGGGAAAAAGGGAATTGCAGCTCCAGTGCAGCTGTTCAGCCTCTCCCACTGCAATTCTTCCATTTGGTGTCTGTTGATTGTAAAATATTGGTCGCTTTTTATTTTTTTTTAATTTATATTCATCTGAACTGAGAATTGTGTCTTTGACCGTGGATCTCTCCTTCCAGAGCCTTCTTTGAGAAACCACATTATTTTTAGGTTCTCTCTTCTGGTGGATCAGTGAGAGATGGGGAGCACAGGACCCAGAACTTGTTTTCATTTCCATGGTGGGACACAAAATCCCCATGAGCATGAAACAGGAATATTTCAGTAACACACCAGGAATAAACCTGATTTACCTCCAGATACATTTACTTGGACCATCCTGCAGGAGGCATTCAGGTCTAGAAGAAGAGTTTGATGAGGAAAAAACCTGTAAAGGTTTAGTGGCCTCTCAGTTTTAGAATTGGTTGTGGTTTCTTTATTTCACAGTGCTTAGGAAAAATCAGGAATTGGCTGCATCCTCATGCTCAAGGAAAACACAGGGATCAAGACCCTGTAGATAATTTTTAATCAATTCTCCACTAAAAAATGTGGAATAAAACAAAAATTGAAAGTATTTCATTCCTGCTTCCAGCTTTTCTCTCCTGGAGCTGGAGCTGGAATGGCCACTTGGAGACGTCCTCTGATTCCTGAGATTTGAAATCTGGGAAGGGTCAGGGCAGCCTCATCCAAAACCTCCTCGTTCAGAAGGAGCTGTCAGCAGGAGTTCTGTTTATTTTATTTTCTCCTCTGTGGCGGTGCATAAATGGGAAGGGGTTGGCAGCACTTATCACAGCAGAAAGAGCAACACTGGAGGAATTACGAGAGGACTTGACAAACATGCAAAGTGGTTTTTAATTTCAGACACCCTGGAGCATAATGCATTTGAAAAATTTTAATTGGGAGCTTGAAGTTTGATAGATTTAATTGCAAAAGATAGTTGAAGTCCTGAGCCCAAGGAGTACAAACAAGGATACAAATATATATATTTATATATATATATATANGAAGTAGGTTGAGGATTTAGGTCAGATTATATATAAATATATATATATATATATTTATACAGACCTGTGTGATATATTTTCTGCCCTTGAGGAACTGAGAGCTCAGGTTCCAGTGATGCTGTCCCAAAATAAAAGGACTTTGAAAGTCGCCACTTTGAGGCGCCTTCTGGAGCTCTGGGCACTGAGGAGATCAGACCTCAAGATACAACAAAGGTCTTGCTTGTAGATTTTCTTGGGGTTTTTTTGCATTTTGCCTTTAAAAGTTTCCTCTTTTAATTGTAGCGGCTGTTCCTCTCATCTCACTTTACTGCCCTCTCATACAGATGCAGAAAATTTCATCATTTTAGTGACAATTTGAAGCTTTTTGGATAAAAATTCCTCTGAAAAGAGTTGTAAATTCACACCTCACCAATCCCCATCAAACCCTTGGGCACTTCTTACCTGCTGGTGACATTTCCTGATATCAGTGGCTTATTTTCATTATCCCACTTGCCCATCCCATTTTATTTCATTATTTTCATTATCCTACCCAGCCATTCAATTTTATTTCATTATTTTCATTATCCTACCTGCCCATCCCATTTTATTTCATTTATTTGGACGTTTTCCTGCTCTGAGGCCATCCCAAAGGAAAGGGCAGCTCCTCAAGCAGGGAGCTGATGTTTCTGATTTCCCACCTGCTGTTCTTTGATCACCTGGCCCTGGTGGCATTTGGGGACCCTGAATATGACAAATCCCAGATCTTTTGCACAGATCATTCCTGCAGGGATGGCGCGAGCTCCCAGCTGAACTTCCTGAGGTGTGTTGGAAACTTTCAGTGAGCTTTATCTGGGATTTCTGTGCTGTTTGTCATTCCCGGGATTAATCATATCCACTGGCACTATTTATAGCCTCGTGTTCCTTCAAGTAGTGGAGATCAAAGCCATTCCTAATCGTGGAAAGCCAGCACCCGTGTGTCTCCCAAGCACGCAGGCAGGAACGCAGATTTTCGAGAAAACAAATCCTAAAAGAGCAGCTCTGCCAAGCTGAGCTTCCCTCCCATTCCCCTTTGATTGATTGGCACTTAATATTTTATTAAGTGGCAAAATCTAATCCCCCTCATGAGACCTCTCAGTCCCCTCTCCCCCTGCTCCTCCTGCAGAGTATAGAACATTTCAATCCAGCTTTTTCTGCTGTAAAAATCTATTTTTAACCTGGTTTCGGTGCTAATCTCACTTAACCTGGTTTCAGCATGCAGTGGGCAGGAACAAAGTCATTTAGGAATTATGAGATTTTTCGCAGCCAGGAGGGAAAGGCAAAAATTGATTCCTATAGCTCAATAAACGATGATTGACAAAAATATACTTAACATAAAAAGAGTGGTGCAGTGTTTGAAATACAGACTTCAATTTACTTGCCAAAAGTGGCACAAAACTCCAAGTAGTTCACCTGGGTTTATTTTAACAACCTCCATCACCTCTGGGCAAAGGGTATTATTAGGGTATTATTCTTATTATTCCCTTGGTCAGTGTGAATAGTCTATAAATGGCTTTTTCACTCCTGTTGGCTGAATGGCAGGAGGGGATTGAATATTTGGGCAGTTTGTGAGTCTAAAATCAATTTGCCATTGGCAGAATTTGCTGTATGGAACTTAAATTCCTGGTGACTGGTTACAGTGCAAAAAAATATTTAAAAGTTAAGAGAGCTTTAAGAGAAATGTATCCAATGATTTTTTATTTTGGGAGTGAGTCAAATGGTTTATAACTGAAGAGGTGTATTTAGTATAAAAGAATCAACCTTTTTCTTTGAAGACTAAAACTAAAATGAGAGTTACAGTGTGAAATGCCTGTGCTGACGCCGTTGTGCTTCATGACCCAACAATTAATTCTCTCTGGCCATGGTCCCTTTTGGTGCCAAAAGGAAAAAATAAAAGAGCCAAAAAATCACCAAAAACTTCAATTTAGGAATTTGAGGGAAGCTCTGTGGCCGGTGCAGGAGTTTAGATAACTCGTGTGCATCCCAGGAAGGTGTCAGTGGTGAGCAGCTCCCGGCACTCCTGGAGCAGAACAAAGGAAGCTGCAGAGGCAGTGTGGCCGGCTGCTCTTTGAAATGTTTAATGCCTTTTAATTAAAAATATCATGAAGGTGGCTGGCGAGTTGTGAGGTGGGTGTACAAAAGCACTGGAATGCAGATAGTGAAGCAAAAAAACCCCCCAAAAAATGTTATTTCAGAGCTGCAGATTTAGTCAGTACATTTCCCTCTAAAAATACGCGTTTGAGCAGAAAAGAAAATGTTGATCTGGCTCTTAGGATTCTGCATATTCCAAGTTTATCCTGATTTCTGCTTTATCAGGAGGAATTTTGCAATGTGGATGTTGCATCTGAAATCAGGACAACGTTGGTAGAGTTGGTCTGGGTGAGACAGTTTGAAGAGATTTTCACCCAAAGAACCTGAACAGAGACCTGAAATACCCAGCAGCAGCTCCAGGGGCTTTGCTGGACCCCCTGCCCCAGGATGGCGGGGAGAACACAACAGGAACAGCAGGAAAACTCACGTGACAGGGCAGAGCTCAATAAAAAAGAGAGGAATTAAAAACCAAAATGCAAACCCAGGCGACGGCCACTCCCCCAGGGCCACCAAAGCCCAGGCAGCCCTGAGCAAAGTGACTTTGGCCAGACCCTCGGCCACCCCGGTGGCTGCTGGGCATGACGTGCCCTGGCAGGGACTGTCCCTCCGCCCGGGGCACCCTCCTGCCTCCTGTCCATCTGTCCAGAAATGCACAGCTCGTGGGTGGAATTATGCAAACGGCACAGCAGAGAAAAAGGTACCTTCAGGTTGATTTATTCTGCCGGTTCCAGGAAATATTGCTTTTTTATACTCCCTTTTATTCTTAATTTTTATTTTTTTTTTACCATTTTGAGTAAAAAATATTTCTTTTTCCGAGAAGTAGTGAGGCGGGGTTTTGGATTTTTTTGCAGTCAGTATTTGGTTAAATAAGAAATCCACATTAAAACAAAGATCCATTGAAAGCAGGGCAATGTTTGAAATAATTTATTTAAGGGAACATTCTCCTGGTTCCGTGGCTCTCCCTGGGAATCCACGGCTGTGCGGAGGTGTGGCTATGGAATTCTGGAATTCCATGCGTTGCCATTCCGGCATTTCCCAGCCATCCCCTCAGTCAGAGCTGCTGCTGTTCCCTCAGCCCGTGCAATGGCAATAAACAGGATTTGTTCTCATTTTAAAACGTGCCAGAAAACGTCCTGCAGAGAACCGCAGTCAGCTGCACCTGATTCTGGGGAATTGGAGTTCCTGTACTGAAAGAATTTGGATTGTGCCAGTCTGAACACTGTGCTGGAGAAAAAAAACAGCTTTTGCCATTGTCTGCTGAGTTTTGAAAGGCCCATTTTCCATCAGACACCAAACATTCCGTGTGATGCCGACCCTATTTTCGCTCGCCGCAATATTTGCACTCTCCGATATTTTCTCTCTTTCAAAGGAAGTCAACTCGATCAAAATCTGAGTCCTCTCTCCAGCTCCTGTTCCCATTTGCTCCTCACAAATGAACAATGAAGCTGAAGATTTCTTTTCTCCCCAGTCTTTGAGCTGTGAGGGAATTGAATTTGCCGTGGTAGGAGCAGGTAGCACGTGAGTGATGTGTGCTGTTTCCTCAGCGCCTTGGACACAGTGAAAAATGAGAATTCAAGTAGAAACCGCTACAGCAAAAAATATTTTAATTTGGCTTTAATAACTCTCACATTTGGTGGAATTAAGATAAAAGAAAATGACTGGGAATATCTTAATTAAAAGACAAAAATGTGAATATTGACTGAGGAGCAGGAAAATTACACACAGATCCTTCCCAGCTGAGGTCGTTTCCCCAGCCACTGAATTAAAGCTGTTGTAGAACTTTAGATTTTTAATATTTTTTTTAGTTCTGCAAAGAGATGCAGTTTTTAAAGCAATGGGTTTGGATGGTTCCTGTCTGTTAATGCAGAGTAATTAAGTGAAATGAGAGGTATTTCACATGCCTACAGATTAAGGAAAGTCTCTCCCTTGCCAGGTTTTTTAAAATAAAGTTTGGAGCAATTTCTTGTTGTTAAAATTTCTCGTATTGTAATGACAGATCATTGGTGTAATCCAGAAGAGTTTTCCCTAACTTGACTGGAAAATGTATTTATTTCCACACTGCTTTTCTTTTTCTTGTGGCCTGTCTGGAATATTAAAAACTTGTTGGTTTTGGGTTTTTTTTTTCTCAACTGAGAGTTTTTGGCTTCTTTTGCCTGAAAAAATTGCCTCAAAATTGCCTCTGCTGATTCAAAATACCATTTTCTACATTCCAGTGTTACTATGTGCCATGGACTTCATTAGCTGGTTACAATTTTTACTTCTAAATGTGAAAATTTTCACACCACAGAGTGAACACCAAGATTGACCTCAGCCGAATAAAAGTTCCTCTGTATTTCAGAGGTGAGGAGCTGCTTTCCAAACATTTTTGACTTTACCGAGTGTGGGAGCTGCAGGAAGCACCGAGCCTCCTTTTGTCCCTGCCATTTGTCATTTCCAGCTGCAAAATTCGTTTGTTTAATTGGACAGGTCCTGACGACCCAAACGCGGCGCTGAGGGGCTGAATGATGATTTTTGTTCTCTGGGAAGAGAAATGTGCCAGAGCCGAGCTGTCCTCCCTGGCAGTTTGATTGGGGAGGTTGAGAAATGAGGGGGGCATTGGGAAACCCCGCTAGGATGGAGATGTGAGGAATTTCGGCGCTGTCCACGCGGCCGAAAGCGACAACTCTGTTAAATTTGCAGAATTTTGGGTGCCAGGAATGTGGCAGAGGAGTGAAAATGTTTCCATCTTCATCCCTCACCACGGAATTGGCTGGGCTGCTGTTGGGGTTCACCAGGCTCCTGATGTTCTTAAAGTTCCCAGACAAAGATAAGATTTCTGCTGTGATATGGAGTCAGAAGTTTCTTACTTTTTAAAGATAAATGGTTTGTTCTCCAATATGGATCTAATAAACTTAGATCAGAAGAAAAGCAGTTTTTGCTGTGCTGCTGTTGGAAGAGAAGTCCAAACTCATTCCATTTCTTCAGCACTGCAATCCCGCAGAGTGGGCCCAGCAAAGCCCATCAGTTGTTCTTATTTCATGATTATCTTTTACAATTCTTGATTTCTGAGAAAAGAGCTGTTCAGGCGCTGTCCAAAAATTCAGCACATTTTGTTTTTACAGTGCTGGGACTTCCTGACAAAGCCGTTGTGCATTTTTATATATATGTATATCTATAAATAATATTCATGAGTTGTAAATATTCATGATGATGGAATGCAATAGACAAATAAATAGATAAAAAGGCTTGGGTAGACATTAAATGCCAGTATATTTTTGATTGTTCTACAGCCTGATAGGATTGCACAGTGGGAGATTTTTTCTCTTGGCTGCACCCCCACCCACGTTTGCAGGCAAATTCCATCTCTCTGGTTTTTCTCATGCACCTGCTGCATTTTCGCTGTCAAACACTCAGGGAGGTGCAGTCAGCAATGAACACTTTGCCCAAAGCCTTGGCTGGGGCTGAGCCATTTGTGTTCTCCGGTTTTGTGCTGTGGTTTTGCTCCCACTGCTGCACTGGAAGGGTTTTCTAGGATCTCTGCCTCGTGCTGTCAATGAAAGTGAGGTCGTGCACCCCATGTTCGCAGCGCTGCCCTGGGCTGCTGCTGCTGCTGCATCATCTGCAAATTTCTGACTACGAAAGGGATGTCGGGCACGAGGCAGGAAACAGAGATTGCAAAGGACAGGATTGGAGTGCAACTCCACTGGTTTTGTTCAGAAAGAATCAATTATCTTGATGCCTGAGCAGAGTTACCTGGAGCAGAGGCCAGAAGGGATGAAGATAATAAAATGGGGATTTATTGCAGGGCCTTCAATAGGGACACCTCGGGCACTCAGAGCCTCTCCGGGAGAGGCCACAGCCAAGCTGGACCCCGGGGCACCAGTTTGCTCCACTTGGATCAGTTTGGATCCATTCCCAGATCAGGGTTCATTCTCCAATGACAATTTCAGGGGATGATGGAATTGAGCCCAAGTCTGTCCCCCCTTTTAGAGGCTCCGTTTCCATCTTTGGCGGCCTGGGCCAGCGAGGTGTCCTTGAGTGCAGCCTGGAGAGGATTTGTTGTGTCTGAGCAGGATGGGAGAACAGGAGCTCCCAGCCCGTGGGGAGTGGGAGAGTTCCACACTAAAGCAGGGCAGGGGCTGGGAAATACAAAAGCCAAATCTTAAGGCATCAATCTCAGCTAATCCTGCATCACTTTTTTGTATTTTTACCTTATGTAAAAAATCTCTTTTAGTTTTTGTTTAACCATGAGTTACTTGATGCTGATTCCATTTTTTCCTTCTGCCCTGATCGTGTTTCTGCTGTCCCTTGCAAGGCCTGTTAGTACAGATCAGCACCGTAATTAATGGTAAATGATAAGGTTTAATTTTATTCTGAGCCCACAGGGCCTGAATTAGGGAATATTTGAAGAATGGTAACAAATTTCCCATTTTTCAAATATAATTTTGGTGATTACTGAAATAAAACATTACTCTGGCCAGCAATAGAAGTTTTCATAGCGCATTATAAAGTTTGAAATAATCTTTGTAGTTTGTCTCTCTGCACCACCAGATTTTGAAGTTCTTTGGGTGCTCAGTCTTCTCTTCCCATTATTTTTTATGTCTAACTTAACTCTTGTAACCTAATTAGAATTTCTTTTAACCTAATCAGAATTTCTTTTGCACAAGCTAAGGATGTTTCTACTCTCGTTTAAAAAAATTAATATTTACATTTATTTTATTTTATTTATTTAATATTTCCATTTCTTTTTCTTACTCTGGTGGGTAAGAATACTCCAGCCTGTTTTGAGATGTTTTGAATGGCTTTTAGTAGCAAAATTTATGGAATTCCTACAACTGCTGTTGAACATGTTGGTTTAGAAGGGCAGGATGGCAATTAAACGTAGATGATTGTTGATTATAATAGAGAGTTAAGTTGTTATAGCAACTGGAGCTCTCATCTTAGCATGGTGCACAGAAAAGCACATTCTAAAGAAAATAAAGGGAAAAAAGACTGATCTCTCCCTTCCTCCCAATGGGCTGCAATCATAATTAACATAATTGATATTCAGAATTTTCCCGTTCGCAGTTTCTGGTACTTAAACATTGCTATGCAAATACAATTAATTCTGCAATCAACAGACTTAAATCACTGGAAAAAAAAAATCAAATTTTTAAGTTAATACTGGGTTTCAGTTCTTTATCATCTTAACCACTTAAGTAAAAAATATGTAATTCAGTCCTTTTACAATTTCTAGGGCTGTCAGATTTTGTTATTTTTCATTCCTTCTCACAAGTTTAGGAGGTGCAGTGCTGTACTCTGTCCCACTGCTGTTAAAACTGCACATTCTGCTGATTGCAAACCACAGCAGTGCAATTAGTCACCAACAGTTAATTGAAAAATTGAGGCAGTGATATTTTCTGTGTGCTCAATCTGTTGGGTTAAATTAAAAGAATTTTACTCCAGTTTATGCCAGCGGGTTCTCGGGACTGCTGGGCTGATGCTTTTCACCAATTTTTGGGTGTTTAGGGAAGGTTTTTAGTGAATATCTCAATCAGCTGGCGGCACTTGGAACGGTCTGGGTGTGTGGCACAACTGAGGGTTGGGAAATCTTGAATTTAATTCCTGTTCTGCCCCTGGGCTGAGACACCAAGTTAGGGATGAGGGAAAGCCATGATTTGCAGTCCATGGAAATCTTGACACAAGTGTGTGTCCTGTTTGTGGTTTCCTTGGGTTTTTTGGGGTTTTTTTGGGTTTTTGTGGTTTTTTTCTTGTTTGTTTGGGGGGGGGTTGTTTGTTTGTTTGTTTCAGGTTTGGGGTTTTTTGGTTCTTTTTGTGGGTTTTTTTGGCTATTTTATGGGGTTTTTTTTGGTTTTGGTTTTGTTTGTTTGTTTTGGTTTTTGTCTGTGTTTTGTTGTTGGTGGTGGTGTTGGTTTTTGTCTTTTTATCCTTTCAGAAAGCAGAACACTGCTGCTGGTTTGTCTCTGATTTATTGCCCATTCCTTTGACCTGTCCAGGACTAAAACAATGCAGTTCCCTGTGGAACAGGCAGCAAGTTTTTAATAACATTTTCATAGCGACTTTTCTGAATGTCTCCTTCCCTTGAAGGAGCATCACTGTAGAACAGAAGCATTTTCCTTCTGAGCTGCTCACGAGAAACAGAACCCTGGGGTCTGTGAGGCACAGGAAATTCTGTTTGCACTTCTGCCTTCATTTGGGTAAAGCAGAGGCACTTCTGAGCTCCATTTTACATCAACTGCACAAAACCCCTGTTGTTTTTAAACTGAGAGGTCAAGAGGAGTTGGTTTGATGTGAGCGAAATGAGGAGCACTCAGAGTTTCCATTTTCTCAGTAACTCGCCATTATTTGTCTGGAATATCTTTGCCACTTCTAAAGAGAACAATTTGAGGCTGTTGAGAACTGAAATGTCAACCAATAGTTTTAATTACTCGCTCATGATCCTTTCGAAGGTAGTTTGGAAGAAAATGAACACAATGCTCTCCATTAAAAGAGATGAGGTTTAAATGTCTCCAAATAACGCCCAATTTCGAGTTGCAGAAATTCCGAGTTGATGGGAAGAAGGTGAGCGGCCTGTGTTGGGCACTCAGCTCTGGGAAAGGTAAACTGGGATATTTAGAATACCTGGCAGCAGAAAAGTACTTAAGTTTGACCATCAGAAACCCTCATCATTAGAGTTTGATATTTAGCTGTAAAAATTTGCTCCGGGCGAAAAATTACACTCAGCAATCCCCCATATATGAGGCTTTAAATTACTTTTTAAGATGTACACAAAAAGCAAGTCTGCTTACACATCCATTACATCTGCGTCGATGGTTCTCTTTTAGCTCAATATTTTATGTGCTCCAAACGAAGTGCCCTGAAAGCAGACAGAGAAGGTTTCTGGCCACCAGGTTAGAGCCTGGTTTTCTTTTTGCCCCACATTTGTTTCAGGTCTTTTATGGAGCCTTTCAATTACATCTGGGCAGAGTTAAAGTGGTTTATTCCCTCAGATTTAACTCCGCGGCTTTCATTTTTAATAACTTTCATTTTCTTGAAGTATGATACCCTCGTTCAGGGCCATCTGCTTCTTCTCCTGCTCTTTTAAAGAACTTTTCTGCTTTTTGGGCAGCCTGCCTGCAGCTGACCAGAGGGTGAAATGATGGAATTGTCCTGGCCGGAGTGGATCCCGAGCCAAATCCCTGTGCAGTGCAGGTGTGGCTCTGTGGCAGGTGCAGCTTTGTTCGGCTCTGTGTACATCATCTGCTGGCTGCCAGAACAGAATTTTGGAAAGAATCCCTCCCAAACACAATATAGTTTAATCTCCGAGGTGGGCACGAGGTGTAATGCAGGGAAAATTTAGAGCTGTGCAAGTCTGGAGGAAAACAATCGCTGCCTTTCGGAGGGTTTTGATGTTTTACAGTAAAAGTGATTTGGTGGGAGGAAAATTGTGGAAACTCCCTGGGTGAGAGAGTTCCACAGTGGCTGCTGGAGGAGTGCAGAGCTGGGAATGCAGGAGCTGCTCAGGCTGTGTCCCAGTTTGGCTGACAATGGGCCAGGGCTGGAGCCTTGCAGGGAGCCATGAAGGCCTCGTTGGCCTCTGGGCCAGCAGAGCCCCCCAGTCCACGAGCAGGAATCCTTCTGGCACTTTCAGAGCTCTAAGTTTTATTTATTATTTAAATTTAGTACAGTGAGAGGTAGAGGTTCAAACTAAATTAACTTTGCTTTGTCTGTGAAGTGCAGGTTCACCAGGACACGTGCTGGCCATCAGCTGTGATCTCTGAAAACAACATAAATTCTGAACTAATTATTGAACAGGCACATTTATGATAAATTTTTTCCTTCAGCATCAATAATTTTGAAAATTATTTTAAGGGTATTTGTGATATTAAGGTCCTGATTTTGCAGAGGATTAGGTGCATAAATAGTTCATATAATTAATTCTCAGATGCTTGGACACGTGTAATGTTGACCATAACTTCTTTACCAGGCTGAGTGCTCCACTCTCACTCAACCTCCTTGGACCAGGCCACGGCTTCTCTGTCATTTCCAAAAAAAGTTGTAATTGAAATAATGAATATTTTGCTTTGGTTCTGACAATACAATCTGCAAAAGTCACTCTCTGGGTGTGCACCATTGGCAAGACATCCATGAACATTAAACGGAGGAGTTAGTTGGGTTCCAGAGTGCACTGTAATAATAGGAATTAGGATAATTAAACCAGCATTTTAAAAGACTTTTTTTCTGATATTTATTATGGATTTTATGTTAGACTTCTCTGGGTTGTGATGTCAGCCATGACCTCCCCATGACCCACAGTGAGCCCAGGACCCCCTGTGCCTGCAGTGACTCAGGCATGGAACGGTCCCTGGCAGGGTCCAGCACAGAAGCTGCAGAACCTGAGTCCATAATTACATCCTGACTAATTAATTGTGCACCCTCAGCAGGCCAGGAACCCTTTCAGCATCTGCTTAAGGAGTTCTTCCCTTTAAAAACTCCTCGAGCCCGTGTGTGACTCTGCCTGAGCAGGGAGGGAAAGGGTCTCTGGTACCTGGCGCTCTCTGACCTCATTGTTCTGTCACAGAAACATCATTAAAAAGCTGCAGTGAGAGTGAAATAGCTCAGGCAAGACAAAAGAGGAATTTCAATCCTTATTTTACAGTATTGGCCCTGCTCTTCGTTCCCACTGCACTGTGGATGAGCAACACTCCCATTCCAGAGACTGCCAGGAGTTGCCAGTTCAAAGTGGTGTTTCTAATAAGGCTTTAGGAATAAAACAGAACATTAAAATTTAAAAATCCACTATTAGAGCACTGCAGTTTTATTCAGTCATGCTTGGCTTATTTTACACACCAAGAAAATGATGGCGACTGAGATATCAGGACAGTGTTCTTTATCCCATTTAATTATTGCTTGATTAATATTTGATGCCGGGTTTGCAGACAGAGATTTTTTATTCTTATTTTTTTTGTTCTTAAGGCAGTAAAAACTAATTTGGGGTAATATAGGTGTTTTATCTCTTACCAATCAATAAAACATCATCCTCCCTGTTCGTGGTTTACTCTGCCCTCTGTTGTAGCAGCAGCTGTCTTGGTGCCACGTGTCCAATCTCTCACTGACCGGAGCAGCAATGACTGGCTGCTCCCTGCCATTTATAATCCCCTCGGCCCAACTCCTCATCAATTATTTTTTGCTGCAAACCGTGGTGCCGCTGCGAGGTGTTTTATCTTGCTGCTGCATTCCCCCTGCCTGCGGACTGCTGCTTTGAAGAGCCTCGAAAGCGTCGCTGTCGAGCAGCCCTACCCCGTGCAGCTGCTCTCCAATTTGTTCCAAGTTGCTCGCGCTCTGCTTTTGACACTGCTCTTTCATGCTCAGAGAGTAAACACGTTGGGTTTAGTGCCCGTTTATTTTGAGGAGAGCTGCTCTTGTGTCAAAATCTGGGATTTGGGGAAGAAACCAAACCTGTGCACAATGGGGAAAATATTTTTGCTTTCATTTGACATTGCTCTTTCAAACTCAGAAAGCAAACATGTTGGGTTTAGTGCCCGTTTATTTCGAGGAGAGCAGCTCTTAAGTTCTTGTGTCAGAATCTGGGATTTGGGAAGAAAACCCCAAACCTGTGCAGAATGGGGAAAATATTTTTGCTTTCATTTGACATTGCTCTTTCAAACTCAGAGAGTAAACACGTTGGTTTAGCACCTGTTTATTTTGAGGAGAGCTGCTCTCAAGTTCTTGTGTCAGAATCTAGGATTTGGGAAAAAAAGCAACCAAACTTGTGCATGATGGGGGAAAATATTTTTGCTTTCAATTGCTGTGATGGAATTTTCTGTAATTAAAATGTCAATGAAACGTCGTGTGCTTCAAAGAGGACACTGTGGCTGTTTTCCATAGCAGTGGCTTTGTCAAGGAATAGTTTCTTTTTGAAATCCTTACTTGATGGGAACTTCCCACCAAGGAAATGAAAGTACCCCAGAGGATGAGCACATCCCATAAAATAAACATTTGATCACCCCATTTGCACAGGAAAAGCTCCCCTAGCAGGTTGCAATCAATTGTGTCCGGGTGGTGACCTATGAATACGTTAAAGCCAAAGTAAAAGTACTTTCCAGTTTCATTTTTGGGAGGGTGAATCTTGAC
>VYZT01054835.1:0-11986 GCA_013400735.1 Pomatostomus ruficeps
GAAGGGCTACAGATGTCATTTATGTGGAATACTGTAAAGAACTCCCCCGTCAACATCCTCTTCAAACTGGAGAGAGATGGATTTGATGGGTAGGCTGTTAGATGGATAATAAGGGGTTGGATGGTTGCATCCAGAGGGTAGTGGTTAATGGCTCAAGAGTCCTAGCGACCAGCGGTGTCCCTCAGGGGTCTGCACTGGGACCAGCACTGTTTAATGTCTTTTTCAAAGACACAGACAAAGGGATCCAGTGCACCCCCAGCAGATCTGCTGATAACCCCAGGCTGAGTGGTGTGGTTGACACAACTGAAGGATGGGATGGTATCCAGAAGGGCCTGGACAAGCTTCATACTCCTTCTTGCACCCATAATATACCATGATTAATGACTATAAAAATAATAAAACATTTCTAAAAAGGATTTCCATACTAATTTCTCAAGTTTTTCAAGACAGGAAGCTTACTTGGAGTGTTCAGCAGTTTCTTCAGCATGAATTCTTTTTCTCTCAATTAATTCATCAGACAAATATTTCATTATTAATTCCTCCAGCAGTTCTGTGGTACT
This sequence comes from Pomatostomus ruficeps, assembly GCA_013400735.1. Classification (NCBI taxonomy): domain Eukaryota; kingdom Metazoa; phylum Chordata; class Aves; order Passeriformes; family Timaliidae; genus Pomatostomus; species Pomatostomus ruficeps. Next base: position 561 of record VYZT01054835.1, read on the forward strand.
ATATTTTCTGCTTGCAAGGTACTGTAAATAATTAAAAAAAAAATAGTATTTCTTTTCATGTATATTAACAAAAGGCACGAGAAAATGCAGCTTTTAAAAAATATATGATTTATGAAATGTGACATAAAACTCATGAAAACTTACAGCTCAGAAGTTTTTATGTTTCATTACTTAAAACCTAATGATACTCTAATATTTGAAAATTAGATTCTCTGTGTAAGTTCTTAGTGTCTGACAATTTGAATGTCCAACTCAGTTTGTATTTCTATGCTTACCAGAGACAGAACTGATTTCCTAGGATATACAGCCATACAAATAAGGAAAGTGTATAGAAATCACAGAGAGGTTTAACTGAATAGTTACCAAACTTTACAAATATGCAGGATTTATTTACACCACTAAAGTGAACAGTCAGAGAAACATAAAACCTCCAAGACCTTGAGGGATTGACAAAATTTTTCCCAAGTTTTTCCATTCTCGCAGTAAGCCATAGCCCAAGCAAATCCAAATTGTTGGGTTCAAGTGAAATAGCCTTTAAAATTATAAAGTATTTGTATTTGTGAGCTTTACTGAGAAACAATACCTCTTTCAAACTCTCCTTACAGAGTGGACACTGTGGAGCATGATCTAAACACCGTTCCAAACAACCTTTGCAAAAAGTATGTCCACAAGGGGTTGTCACTGGCTCAAAGAATAGCCTGAAACAAAATTATTAGAAGTTAGATGTCATGGTCAGTGTGTGTTTTTCTAAAAATGTCAGTGATTAATCTCTTGAATTTTTAAGACTAGCCATACTGTAACAAAATAAAGAAACAATTAATCCCAAGTCTCTTTATTCTACTTTTTCCTCTATACTGCAGTTTGTTTCCATGTACCACAACACCCACTGTTATGTTTTCAGACGAAGCTGGACACATTCCAAAACTCTAAGTAACTAAACATTTACCCCAATGCACAAAGATTTTGGTCTCCCTACATGGAGATTTAGAATACACAAAACTAGGTGATTCTTTGAGAAACTGGGTTGTTTTAACAGCAGTATTACATACTAATAACATAACTATAGTTTAGTATAAACCATATGTTTTATAGTATTTATTTTGAAAATCAAGACAATTAAGTAAGAGTTTTCAAATACAACATCAGCTACATTTCAGCAGACTAACATTCTGAAGCATCTATGTCTCCCAGACAAATACAAGGTTCACAAGCCATACTTCTAAGCATTAACCTCCCAAAATAAGTTTTATTGATTGAAGAATCCCTAGCATTTAATCACAAAAGATCCTGTCCTTTTATGGTTACCAGTTAACACTGTCAAGCTTAGCTAAAAAGGCAATGTGATTAAAATAGTCCCATCGTATATAGCACTGTAGCAAGTGACATTTAAATACACATTTAAGCACAGGGATAGAGAAAAGCTGCAAACTATTGACTGGTATCAGAACTCATAAGAACTTACAAGTACCTCAGTTTATACATGTAACAGATATGCAGCCAAACATCTGTAACAGAAATATTGAATTAAGGACAAAATCTTACCTCATACATAGAGAGCACTCAAAATCTGATACATCAATCAAATCCCCTGGAATTGTTCCAAAAGCCAGTGTCATGTCCCTTTTTGTACTTTCTAAGGAAGAGCAGGACAAAATACTTCTTCAAAGAAAGGCACAAGGCAGTAAATACTTTTAAATTTCAAAGTAAGTGACTGTTTACCTCCTTGCTTTTTGTGTTTGTTTCTTCCATCTTCACATACAACCGTATCCTGTTCTGAAAAGGAAAGCTTTCTTTTTAACAAAGCACCTTTTCCTTGGCCAGAGAGAAGGGGTTCAGAAGACACTCTCTTTAAGCCATCTTCCTTGGCAAGGTCTTTTGTTGAGTTAAGAGCATGGGCAGACTGTGCACGATTTAAGCCTCCACTGACAGGCTCCAGTACATCTGATCCTCCTAAACTCTGTAACAGTAAGATGAACTGAACTGTATTCTAAGAGTAACACAAATCTAAGTATGTAAGACATGACTGTGCAAAGATATATAAGCCAAACTGATACCCACAGTTAGTGGGTACCCATCAGTTAACTAGAGAAATTTCTAAGTCAAGACAGTACTCAAATTTGTTTGGCATTAACAATTCAAAAATTTTCATCTGCTTCAAACAAAACAAAAATTCTATTTCATGTGTTTCAAAAAAAGAGAAAAACTGTATTTCTCTTTATTTTGAAGTCCCTAATATGAAACTTCAGTATCTTCTAACACTATATTTATTACTCATTCTAGTTCACTAGAATGATGAGTTTTAACACAACAAATGAAAAAATATTACTCCCAAACCACAATTATTTTCTTCCAATTTAGCCAATTACATAAGATCAGTATTTACACTGGAAAGTAAGTGTGACAAATCAGGGTATCAGTATATCTGATGTTTACATATCAGTCAAAGAGCAAAGTTATTGTAGAGATTTTGGTACCTGCTGAGGACAAAGCTGCAAGTTGCAGTAAGATGCAGTCACCTCAGAACCAAGCATAAAAGGTTTATTTCTAATATGGGGTGAATTCCACGCAGATTCCTTCAGACTCTCACCTAGCTTCTCTGGTGACAAAACATCACACAATATCTAGAAAAAACAGCTCAATGTTAATAACAACGAAAAAGAATCTAGACATACCTTTGTTATAAAACTACGTATCAAAACCTAAAAGGTAATCTACATCTAGTTATTCTTATGAACAGATCTTTATTCAAGCAGTAACTGTGAAGGCAGAGTTGAGAACAAACAGAAACCTACATACCTACACTGCTAAAAAAGAAATTTATCTAGAAATCTTTTCTACTACAAGTCAGAGTTAGACATTACCAATTCAGTATTATGCAGTTTTTTCAATGTAAACTTTTATTATCACAGAAAAAACTGTGGTGCTCTGGGCACAGAGGGTTTCAACTTGTAAAATTTCACTTGTTGCCTGCTTTCCAGTTTTCTATATACTCATTTAGTAACTTCAAAGGCACGTGTCTTTAAACATGTATGTAAAATGTGTACATTGGGACTAACTCTTCAACATAGTATGATTTAAGAAATATCTTAAAAAGAATCTGCCACCTGAACATTCTCTGTATGTAATCAAGATTTTAGATGCTCAAAGTCTATCATAAAGGGAGTTTCATAAAGGAATCAAGTCAGAGATAGGAATCCAGTATCAAAAGTAAAATTACCTTTTCTACTTCTAGCCTGGCTGGAAGAAAGTCCTCATCAAGGGCTAAGCACTGTAGAAACAGTTGTAAGGCATCACCTACAAAGCCAGAGTCTTGCAGCACTTTTCCTTTCCGGAAGTAGACCTGAGAAACAGATACCATGAAGACATTTGTAGTGAATATGTAGAACTGCAGTATTGATTTACAGGCATTGCAACCGTGTTAGAATTAGAACCCGCCACGACAGAAAGAATGTAGCTCTAATGAATTTGAACGTGCACAGTGTGTGTGATCCATCATTCACCATAGTGTTTGAAAAGAGTCATGCGACAGGCTGGTGTTAGTCTTCCAGTTAACTTGTTTTGTCTTATATAAAGAGTTAGAAACCTCACTAGTGCTGAATTCACAGCCCTTAACTCCTCTCTTATGTGAGCCTTTGGAGAGGAAGAAGAGGGACACGAAATGCAAATTATTACATAACTTCACACAACAGCTTACAGGATATTTTTTTTGCCCTCTCATTAAAAGCCTTATGGTTCCACCCTTCAGGCTGGAACAAATAAAACAATCCACACAACTGTTCATCCTTTACATACATCTCAACCTATATTCTTAAAACAAAACAATGCACTCCTGGAATTAATTGCTTCTTCCAACTATATTTTATGCTTGAATACTAGACACCAGGGGGGAAAAAAAAAATCTGTGTATTGTTTTCCTTGAAAGAAGAAAAAGGGGAAGGAAAGACTACCGGATTTTGCTGAACTCACTTGAAAGTAGATGATACTAGAACTAAGAACTTATCTCAACTTTTAAAAATTGCACTGGCAGTAACAGAAATAGTTAAAGTTAGATAAAACCAACAGTTATCAAAAAAGAGTTAAAACAACAGTATCTATTTGTATATAGGAATTTGGATAATGGGCCAAAAACTAAACTCAAAAAACAAACAAACCAACAAAAGTAAAAAAACCCCCAAAAACCCCCAAAAAACAAACCACCAAAAAACAAAACAAAACAAAACAGAAAAGACTCCGCCTAACCCCGGAGTGCAGTTTCTACAGAACGACTGACAGTACAAACAGTAGCATCTGTTCAACAAGACTGTCAGCTAAGGACACATATCCTCTGATGGATTTGGGCAGTTTCCTTTAAGATGAATTCTGAAGAAGGGAAGAAGTTTGCTAATCATCCTCTTACAGACAATTTATTTTCCAACAGAAGTAAGGATTGTTACAGGAATGAATTCATCCATCAAACCAAGCCCAGTTAAATGAAGTGATGTTTCTATCCAAACATACAGAAAGAAGTAGACAGTACTACCAACACTGAGAAGTGAAAAGCAGGAGCCTTTATGAATTTGCAATAGCCACAGAATTGCTGAACACAGGAGAAATCAAGACAACTGCAGTTATCTCCCCTTGTGTGGCAAGATCTTGCCACTCCTGCTGGGTTCAGTTTAGACAGTGCTACAACCTGCAAAATTCTGAAGACCACAGACTTCTCAGCTGCCTGTACTATTTGCAAAGCTCAGTTCCCACTGAGTTTATTTGGGCTTTTTGAAGATAAACTTTCCAAGCTAAAACAGCAAAGTGTCCCTCTGTTAACAAAAATTACCAACTAAACAAAACAAGCCCCAAATCCCAGCTGTTACAGGTTACATCACCATGAGCTATTTCAACTACTCAGTATATTTGTCAACCAGCTCTAACCTGTCATACTCATCAGGAGCCTGTCTCATGTAAGTTAACCATTTTAAAGATGACTTTTAGCATTTTCCATGTCTTAAAAGATAACATTTAAAGTAGCTGACTTAGGTTTTCAAACTGATGCAAGTATAATTTGGAATTTATTAATTTTACAGACAAACATAATACTGAAAAAAGATGAGTTCATACCAACTTACCTCTGGCCAATTTGGCATTTTAGAAATAACAAAATTTAGATCTTCTATGGCTGTTTTATATTCTTGGAGGCCAACATATGACTCAGCTCTGTAAATTCTCAGCATCAAGTCACCAGAATCTGCAGACACAAATTAGGTAAAATCTATTAAAAATGAGAATTTTGTAATTTTTAATGAGACTTGCTTTCATCGTGATATGTCATAATTACAATTTTTTGTACAATACTTTCAAAATTACTGGAGTGCTTTCTTCCTCACTCCCTAGTGTTTGGATCATAAAAGTGGCAGTAATTCCTCGTTCATGTCTAGTAAGCAAAGGAACAAATTTTGGATTCTAATGTATTTTTAGCAGCAACAAGAAAATTTATTTTCAAATATTGAACAGAGAGGCTTACAAAGCACTGCTCAGTACAGCTGAGACAACAAAAATTGAGGACTAAGTAAACTTTATCTTTACAGTACATCCAATCAAAACCACAGAAACCTGGGAATTCACCACACTTGTATTAGAAGTCTGACAACGTTTGCTTTCAAACACCCCTGTTTTTCTGTAGACTGCAATTTGTTTTTATAGTGCCCAACCCCTTCTGACTATGGCCAGAGATGCCACTTTCACGGTGGCATCCATCTAGGAGGTACCAGGACCAGGCTTTATGACCATGTGATAAAAACAGATAGCCAATTCCAGAAAGCCTCTAGCACCAGCTGGCAGCCCTGTTTTAAGGAGTTGTCATAGTGGAACCTCTACATTGGGAAAAAGGCAGAACGTGTTCAGTAAGGACAAGTTCTCATGTCCAACATACAGAATTTTACACTTTCAGTACAGCAACTTCTAAATGGGAAGGACACCCACCTCCATGCCACTAAAACTATGGTTCTGTTACATAACTAACTGCAGTTGCTGCTTAGAAAAAAGCCAGAACACTGTTTTGTTCCTAACTGTTTTTAAAAACATACCTGGTTTTCATTGCATACTGTAAACAATAAAATCAAATAGTTCTTTGTTTCAAAAAAGGCTTTCTTGGAAGGCTATCATTTCAATTTAATATTCTATCTCAGTTTATTCTAAATGTCTAGTATAAATTTCCATAAACTTCCAACATCAGCCTGTTCTACAGTTAAAAGGCATCCTGGCCAATGTTCCCATAGATTGCAATACATTGCTTTGTATTTACATTCACAATGCTACACGTAAAAACGAAGGGTTAAGAAAAATCAGAGAATAATTCATTTCGTTGAAACTGAAGTGTCTTCTTGATTTGTCTTTCTTTTGAGTTGACAGTTTCCCCTCACATATAAATATTGCCAAAGCTGGTTTGTTTCATTTTCATATTTGACATAATAAAATGTTTGTTTTAACCAAAGTCTGGGAAACTCTCTTTGTCTGAGTCAAAAACCAATTCTGCAAGCAGAACAACTCTAAAGTCTGGTTTCCTGCAGCTGTGTTTTGTAACTGCTACAGCCTAGCAAGGTGAGAGCTCAGATTAAACTCTTCAGATAGTTTTCTGTGTTGTATTTGACGCTTTGGTGTCCAACAGAGTTAGCAGCAAATCAAACTCCTTTGTTCAGAGGCAGCAGTAAGTGCAGGTCTTTGTTCTCTAACAAGCTGCCTATTTGCACAGAATCAGAGGAAGCTCATCTTTTTCTGACTTTCAAGTGCAGAACATGACCTGAAGAACTCTGAGCCTTTTTCCCTAGGGGGAAAATGAGGGGTAGTTTGAAGATAAAAATGTGAGCTCAAGTCTACAGCGGGTGGACATTTTATCCACCTTTATTCCCAAGAGAAATGCATGATTCCAACTGAACTAGCACAAAACAAAAAGTTTAGCTGAGACCCCAACTCTGCTGCTGAATGTGATGCCTATTGATTTTTGTCTTTTTTTCTTTTATATATTCTCTGTATTCTTTACACATAGATTTGGAGCTCTGTAGCTTATTATTGCAGTCATAGCTAGTTTTCCTAGTAGTTTTCCATGCCCTTTCCCTAGGCAGAAACACAAAACACGTTCCAACACCCCTATCCTATCTTGGTTCCCCTTAGGAACCAAGCCAAAAAACAGCTCTTCAGACACTTTTTCATCAACAAAGTACAGTCCCATTTGGGGAGGGGGGAAGGGGAGATACTTAGAAGGGGCTTGACTGGGGGGGAGTTGCATTACCACTTGTGCTCCTAATTGGGCCGAGGCTACTGGTATGAGGTTCAGCAAGGCCAGATGCTGGGTCCTACAATTTAGTCACAAGAACCTCCTGCAGTGCTACAGGCTGGGGAAGAGTGCCTGGAAAGCTGTCCAGTGGCAAAAGACCTGGGAATGCTGGTCAACAGTAGCTGAACATGAGCCACCTGTGCCCAGGTGGCCAAGAGGGCCAAAACCATCCCGGCCTGGCCAGCAGGATCAGGAGAGTGATCATTCCACTGTACTCAGCACTGGTGAGGCCACACCTTGAATCCTGCGTCCAGTTCTGGGCCCCTCACTACGAGAAGGACATTGAGGTGCTGGAGCATCCAGGGAAGGGCAACAGAGCTGATGAAGGGTCTGGAGCACACATCTGACCAGGACTGGGTGTGTTTAGCGTAGCGAAAAGAAGTCTCAGGCTGGACCTTTTCACTCTGAACAACCACTGAAAGGAGGTTGTAGACAGCTGGTGGTTTGCTATCTCTTCTCCCAAGTAACATGCAACGTAATGAGAGGAAATGGTGTCAAGGGAGATTTAGTATGGGTATCAGGAAAACTTTTTACACCAAAAGGTTTGTCAAGCATGGGAACAGACTGCCCACAGCAGTGGTGGAGTCACCATCCCTGGAGGGATTTAAAAGATGAGTAGATATGGCACTTAAAGACATGGTCTAGTGGTAGACTTGGCAGGGCTGGGCTAATGATTGGACTTAATGGTCTGAGAGGTCTTTTCCAACCTAAACAGTTCTCTGTTTCTATCTGAATTTATAGATCCAATTTTTAAATCACAATTTCTAGGCTTTGTTACCATGAAAAAACAATTTTGCAATGTTTCAGCATATATTTTAATGTTTTTCAGCTAAAGAGGACGCAACCTAATTTTGGATCTTTGGAGCAAAGACTAAAGAGAGCAGAAACACAATTTATTCTTGAACTTCCAATTTCAGTGACCAAATATATCGCAAATACAGAAATCACTCACTTTTAGCATCCTAAAGACAAATAATTTTAATAAAAACCAGCACCAAGTATTTGAAGCGTAGACTTGTATCAGTTGTTATTATTACATTAATAGGAAAGTATACAAAGGTGTACACACAAACCCCCATTCAATATGCATTCTTGAATTTTATATTACTTCCAAAGCATCTGCTCTTACTGTCAGTATAAACATACCAATAAATGGACTACCTCTGATCTGATCCTGCATGCTTTTTATAGGGTTCTTAATATACCAAATTCTTCAAACTAAAGACATGCACATCAAAAACACCATGAAGAAATACTTTAGGACACACTATTTAACACATTACTACAGTGTCACCCTAATAATCAGAGTGGAAACACACAACCCGTAAGAAGGTGACGAGAGAACTGGGCTTGTTTAGCAGAAAAAAATTCCCAAAGGCATTGGGAGAACACAACAGCTTTTTAGAATCCAAAAGTGGGTTACCTAGAAGACTCTTTGCTGAAGTACACAGTGAAAAAACAGAAGAGAAAATGGTTATAAATGAAAACAAGGGCAGTTAAGACTTGAAGCAAGGAGAAGAGTTTTCGCTATGAGGATAATTAACCTTTGAGCAGGTTGCCCAGAGAGGCTGCGGAACCTTCAGCCTGTAGGTTTTCATGATCAAGCTGTACAAAACCTTAAACAAACTGCTCCAATCTCAGTATTTGCTCTGCTTTAAACAGGAGACTGATTACTCAACAGATCTCCTGAGGCCCACTCCAGCAGGAATGAGTGAGATTCAGACCAAACCCTACCTATCAGTGGTGTGTTTCAGGACACTTGATTAAAGGCAAGCTGTATTTGTATTTTAATTCAATAGACCTCCTTTAACTAAGCTATTTCATTTCAACTCCTGCAAGGAATATATTAACTACATGAAAGTTAACATTTCTTATGGTTTTTGAAAGTCACTTTTGCACCATGGCAAATGTGACTCTTTTAAATGTTTCAGAAATTCAGAAAAGTTATGAAAAGATGGCATTTGAGTAGAGGTTTAGCATCAATGCCTTATTTAGGACATCAGATTTGCGTTTATCACAACTTTTAAACTATGTGTATTAAAAAGAAACAGATGAAGCAGCAGTAAGGAAATGCTAAAACAGAACACGAATGATTTTAAACATTAAGACATTTCTTATGCTACATCTTTTCCATCTCTAAGGGTCTTCAAAATTCATGGTCTGAAGGAAGATGGAAAGTATACTAGTAGCTATTAATTTGTTACCTATTGGCCTAGAAAGACCTTCAATTTGTAGTCGTGAATCCACAGCTCTAAATTTACATTTAATGTACATCTGCACTGTGACTCATTAAGTTCTTCAGTATCTTTACCAGAATATGTAGAATGTTGATAATTCTCAGGACTGGAGACACAGGAAAGAATTGTATAATGGACCTTATACTGAACTTCTAGGACTTAATTCTAGCACATGTACTGAATTTGAATAATAAAATTTTGAATAAGTTTCACAGCTGGTAACTATTTTCAAATTTTAAGCCCATTTTGAAGCCAAAATTGAAGATACAGATTCACATAAAAAAAGAATCAAAATTTTGTCCCCATAAATATCCAAATAATATTACTAAATCCATAAAAGAAAGATTAACAAAAACTGTGTAATTAATTCACTCTTTTATTCTTTCAAAGCAGTCTTGAAACATGAAAGAGGACCCCTGTAAACATTTTTGACCAGTACTGGATTAATCAGTTTTACCCTGAAAGCTACTGAGATGTCTTTGTGACCTGTATGAGTCAATGCTGTACTTCAGGAAGAAGTCTGCATCTTAGAGTTTCAAGATTTAAAATCGATCCTATATCCTACACTTTGGAAACATCCCGGCAAATAAAGTCCAATTGATAGCCAAAACTGAACCTCTTAAAATTAGGTTGTCAAAAAGCATATAAAGTAGATCTTTGAACAGTTTATTCTGGAACTAGACCTAATGTATCTCTCCAGAACAGATTGGAAGGATTAGACTTATGCAAGCTTTTGTTTTTTTCCTCCACTGTAGACAACTGTATAAACGTAACACACTTAATCTGTAAAAATATCAATTTCTAAATTACTGAACAGAAAAAAAAATCCTGGTATAAATTATAACAGAACCTCCCATATCACCAGGTGTTAAAATCCATTGTAAAATTAAAACAACAAAGGAATCTGTCACTGGATCCATCTAGGTATATCAATCACACAAATCTGACTCCCTCCACAAAAAGCAAACTCTGAAAAATTGAGTGTACCTTAAGAGTCTATAGTACCAGCCAGACACATATATTGCGAGGGATATAGGATAGTCTAAAAGTATGCCTCTACCTCCCCTCTTGCACCCTCTCCAACACTATATAAAACTCCAACCACACCCACCTATGATGTCACTGCCATTACACAACCTGTCCCCCTCCGTGCCTGTCTGCTTATGCAACTGGGCCCGGCCTGCTGGGAATTGTCTTGGTGACACTTAAGACTGAAAATAGGTCTCTCTCTCAGAAAACAAAGTTAAATACACCAAAGAAATTTCTCTTTGCCCGCGACAGCGATTACCAAACACAAAACGAAGCAGAGCCCACAAACTCCTCTGTAAACAAGTCCCACGGAAGTGTGCGGGGGGAAACACGGCGGAGCCCATGTGGGACGCTTCCCCCCGCCTCTGGAGTAAGCAGAAGCAAGTGCACCCCACTACCAGGCTGTGCGCTGAACCAAGGCCTGGGCAGCTGCACGTCCCCTACACTCCGCTCTCCCAATGGAGAGGCTCCTCCAATTCTCTCAAACTCGGGAAAACTTCGGACGCTCTTCACCGGCCCGCGTCGATCGCTGACGGTCCCGCACTGGGAGATAAGGGCATACCCACCTACTCCACCACAGCCCCAGCCCCTCGAGCCTGCCGTCCCGGCTACGAGCCCGTCCCGGTCCCGCCAGGACACGGGCGGCAGGGGAGGAGACGGCGCGGCTCCAGCGGGCGGCACGGGCGGAGGAAGGGAGCGCTTCCCTCAGCCTTACCTGCTCGCAGAGCCTGGCCGACGGCGCCCAGCGCCTCTCGGAAGCGGCCCTGGGCCAGCAGCTCCTCCAGCCGGGTCCCGGTCCTCGCCCTCTCGCACTCGCCCGGGAACCACTTCTCCGCCAGCCGGTTGAGGACGAC
>VYZT01054835.1:12292-84377 GCA_013400735.1 Pomatostomus ruficeps
GAGGTTACAAAACACCGCTCCACGCGCGCGCCGCCAACGGCACGGGGTCACGTGGCGGGGCCGGGGCGGGGCGGGGCGGGGCCGTTCGGGAACGCCCTTCAGAGGGGCGCGGTGCCCGGAACCCCCCGGAATCTCCAGCTGCCCGCCCGCAGCCGGGCAGGGGGAAGCACCCCGGCCGGGCCGGCGGTGGCTGGCTGCGCAGGAGGGACAATCGGACCGGCTCCGGGTTGACTCCTGGGAGCGGCTGCCGTGGTGAGGGTCGGGCGTTTGGGGGAGGCAGAGATAGAGGGACAGAGCCGCCGGTGCGGGGAGAGGGCTCTCCAGCGGGCAACGGGGATCTGTAGCTGCCGTGGCCCTGGAAGCATCACCCGACAGGTGCCCGCCGCCCTCCCTGCGGCTAGGCTGGCCCCTTTCCCTTCTGTGTTAGTCTTTTAATGGAGGACACGATAAGATAAAAGTTACAAGGTTAAGGAAAAGCTCTTTGTCCTTAAGGCTTGTTTTCCCCGCTCTCTTGCCGAGTATTCCGAGCCCTGCAGGACGGGTCGGAGGCGCTCGCAGCGCGCCCGCGGTGCCGTCAGAGCCCGGCGGGCAGAGCCGCGCTCCGCCGGTGAGGAACAGAGGCGAGCTCTGCGGGAAAGCGCCCGGTCGGTTCTGCCCAAAGCAGCCACAGTGGGGTTATACTCAGACATTCCAGGTGTATGCCAGCCTCTAGTGAAAGCCTCGAAGCCTATTGCATAAGTGCTATGTATTTATAATTGTTACAATATTTTTTCTTTTTTAACGTTAGAAGGCTGTCATAAATCCAGACGTTTCAGATAAATACAGCAGTACTTTTAAAACCTTCCAAGCACAGCTTGCACATCAGGAAAATCGATATATGGCCTTACAAAAGGAACAAAGATATATTTATCTTCAGCTGTATTCCGTGTATGGCAGGCTGGGGGATGATGTTAAGGGGTGTTACAAAAGCTATGGGCAAAGATGGCATGACTGGAAATAACCATATACATCTGGATTTACATCCAGGTATTTTGTCTGAACTCAGCTACTCTAAGTCCTTTGCCTCCACAGTGTTTTTCAAGTTCTTGAAGTCAAAGAAAAAAGATGTTACAGTAATTGAAGTATGGCGGGACCATGGGTACATTTTAAACATGGATAGGAAAGATAGTCTCTTATAGTAATTAATTAAAAAATTGAGCGAGTTAGGAAATGACAGTCTAAGGATCAAAGTAAAATAGATATCTGTAGTGTGAACTTGAGTCGTGGTGGGATGTTGTAAATTGCTTTAATTATTATGAATGATTTTTAATAGATTATGGTTTCTGGTGTGGACATATCAAGTGTGAGTTGACCGCTTGCAAAGTATTGGACTTAGCCAAAAAGTAAAAGCCTGCAAGAAATACTTTAAAAGTGAACAGTAGTTTGTTTTGCATTTTAGATTAGATTACTCACAGAAATACATAAGAAAAATAAAACAGGACAAAGCCCAAGAGCTTATGGGATTGGATGTAGGATAGTAAGGCTGTCCTCTGATGGAACAATTTAAAACAGTAGAAATGAAAACCTGTTTCCACCATTCCCACTTCCAGTGATTCCTATAAAAGTTCATACATTGGTGTTTATAGTAATGATTCAAGCAATCATGAGTGCAGTCAATGCAATCAGCTATTTTTCATAATTTCCAGTGTAAAGGAACAAAATACTCATGGCTTTGCCAGCCCTTAGGGTCTTGGAGCAGAAGACTTGAAGTTTTTTCTATCATCTTGCTCTTCAAAACTGAAACAGTGAAAGAAGAGATTTGGAGTAGGGTCAATGAATAGATGGGTAGGGAGCCTGACATTTTATATTGCTCCCATCAATTCTAGAAGTGTCTGGAATCTGGGAGATTATTTACAAGAAATCTAGACTATATATTCACCTCATCCTTATTCTCTAGGCATTATTTTTTATCCCTGTTGGAAATAGTCCTGGGCCTAGGTGGACCTTGGTATTACCCAGTGTTGACATTCTTATAACTTTGATACAGTTGATTCTTTAAGCTTCGGTTTCGGTGTATTATTTCACCCTTGACATATTTAACTAAACAAGAAAAAACCCTTAATTTTCGAGTTTTTCACTGTGTTACCATCAGAATGTGATAGTTATGTAAGAGAGGAAAAAAGACATTTTCAAGATTAGATAACACAGCTCTACCACCACTCCATTAAAATAGCACACTCAAAAATCCTTTTTTTTTTTAATTTTCCCCGCTTGTAGGGTCAGATAAATTATATTTTTAAATAACAAAGCCTTGCCATTGCACAGTTCACGTGGGCCTTTCTAAGAAAGACTTCAGGGACTGTCGTTTTCCTTCCTGCTGTAGAGCAGTATTGTACTGCTGGTTATGGAAGTTGGTTGTTTTCATGCAGAAAGGTACTGCAAAACGCTGTGCCTTCAGTACAGTGAGGTAGAAGTAATTCCTTTCTTATGCTTTTTAAGGTATTGATGGGATGTTTTTCCAAGCAATTCCTTGTATGAGTAGTGTGTGCAACCCAATTAGAACACGAGATGACAATAAAACAATGGTTTAAGTTGTATTTGACCCCACTTTAGGTAAATTAAGCACAATGATTCTGATGTAAGGTCTTCAGAAAACGACAGCAGTATAAGTAAAGTAAAGCAAGACCAACCCAGGCTAAGGGAATAGGCAGTGGACCTAAAACTTAATACCTACATACTGGAAATCTGTAGCCACGCCCCATTTCTACAGGCCCTTGGTAAACATCCTAAGGAAAAGTAGTTAACCCAAAGGATGTAGTTGTATTCTAAGAGAGATAATGCCTTTCTGGTTGTTTCTCCTCTTTTTCTTTAAAGGAAAATGCCAGTTACCTAGCTAGTGTAACTTTTTGCAAAGATACGTGTAGCAAAGGCAAAATAAAAAATTGGAGAAATATTAGATTAGGCAAATAAGAGTCATACTTAAAAGAAGAAGAGCACAATGTTCCTGAAAACTATTTGTCCTGCCAAGAAATTGTTAAACAACCTAAAACCAAAAAAAGAAATCTCAAGCCATATTAAAAATTCTTGAATGCCTTTTGAAGACCTTAGCTGATAATGTTTGAGTTCCTTCAGTCCTGGTTAAGAAATAATGCTCAGAACCAACTATGGTTTGTTTTGTTTCAGTTTTTCATTGTTGTTTAGTAGACTTTTGGGGCTTTAGTGAGATAGTTCTGGCAGAGAGATTTTTAAATGGAAAACTGCTCAGCATCACTGTAGTAAAACAGACAGTAATCCTTATTTGTGCAATGCAGTGGTGGGCAGAAGTTGGTTTTGAGTAATTTTTTTAGTTACGAGTGGTCATTAGCTGCATTTGTAGCTTGATCTCAAAAGTTAGTTAAGGTGACCAGGGCTAGACTCTCAACAACAGTGTAGCCAGCAGGACCAGGGCAGTGATTGTCCCCCTATACTCAGCACTGGTGAAGTCACACCTCAAATCCTATGTCGAGTTCTTGGCCCTTCACCACAGGAAGGACATTGAGTTGGTGGAGCAAATCCAGAGAAGGGCAACAGAGCTGGGGAAGGATCTGGAACATAAGTCCTGCAAGGAGCAGCTGAGGGTACTAGAGTTCATCACAGAGCCTAGTCTTTCCAAAAGAAAAGAATTTTAAATGAAAAAAAAATTATTTAAGATTTTTTCTTTTGGCAAAGGCAAGAATTTTAGCATTTTTATGAAATGTGTTAAATGCAGTGACTTCTGCTACACAAAACCAGTTTTCAGCTGTCTAAATAAACCACTAATTAACAAATAGTCAAGTGCTCATTGGGATTTCCCTTCAGTTCAGCCTGAAATTTGAATTCTGCTTCATAGCATAATAATGTGGCAATTGCCAGTGGATAAGGGAAAGACTGTTGATCTGGTCTGCCTGGTCTTTAGTAAAGCTTTTGACACTGTCCTGCAGCATTCTCTTGGAGAAACTGGCTACTCATGGCTTGGGCACATGCACTGTTCCCTGGGTGAAAAACTGTGCATGGCTGGGCGCAGAGAATGATGGTGAGTAGAGTGACATCCAGTTGGCAGCTGGTCACTAGTGGGGTTCCCCAGGGCTCAGTACAGGGACAAGTTTGGTTTCATATTTTGATCAATGCTCTCAGGGTAGGGGTTGATCTCTTCTCCAAGAAACAAACAATAGGATGAGAAAATGGCCTCAAGTTACCTGAGGGGAGGTGTAAATTGGCTATAAGGAAAACCTTCTTCACTGAAAGGGTGGTTAAACATTGGAACAGGCTGCTCCGGGCAGTGGTGGAGTCACCGTCTCTGGAGGGATCTAAAACGCATGTAGATGTGCCAGTTAGGGATGTGGTTTAGTGGTGGCCTTGGCAGTGCTGGGTTAACAGTTGGACTTGATCTCAAAAGCCTTTTCCAACCTAAATGATTCTCTGGTTCTGTGTCCTCATTTTCAGTTCAGTTACAGTTTTGGAGGTGTCTGCCCACTTCATCAAGAGAGCCCTGAGGAGCTCACTCATGCTGGGTGATTTTGGACTTGGGGCAATGATGCCCAGAACCCAGGAGATGCTGATCCCAACTCCTCCTTCTTAGTTACCAGAATGCTAGTTTGCCTGTGGTGCTGGGAGGTCTCTACTCGTCTCCAGAACAGCTGTTTTCAGTCTTAACATACCAATGTAATGGACTGATTGTTTTTTTTTTCTCCAACCAGAGACTACTCGTTTTCAGTAGATTCAATTTTGAGATTTATCTGAATGAGGTTTCTCAATGATTATGATGATAGCAACACTTGTCTTAAAAATACAAATGACAAAGGTTGACCTCTGGGGTTAAAGGTAGAATGTATAAAGGGAATTAAATTTAGAATTTATTTTATCTAAAGATATAAGAAAATCTCGGCTAGGGGAGGCTGAGCTGACTAAGTTTCCAAATGTGACAGAACTGACAGCCATGACTATCAGATGTTCATAAATCTGGGACACTGGCTATAGATCAGCAAGCACAGTATTGCTTACAAGTAGGAAGAAAAAGGAATTCACCTAGTATAGACAATAAAGCTGACCTCAATAGTATGTTAGGGATGTAGAACACATTTTCAAGTGAAAAACTAATGAGAGACGTAAAGCTAACATGAAAAACACAACCCATAACACTTGATTTTACGTAACATAGACTAAAGTCAACCTAACTCAGTCTGCTTTTGTTCTTGTAATGGAAATTATGTTCTGCAGACAGGCAGTGCTCAGGCTCTCATCTCTTTGAACTTGAGTAGAGCAGATTATATAATGAACCACATGGAGAATTTTTACTGAAACAGAGTAAGATGGAATTGCTGAAAAGTTGTCAGGTCCGAAAGATCCTGTTAACAAGCCTATGGAAATGGATCATGAGCTAGGAAGAGCTTCCTGCCTGGAAATGCACTTCATATGTATTTTTTGAGGATCAGCTTTGGTACTAATTTTACTTGATATTTTCATCAGTGACCTTGGCACAAAAAAGCAGGAAATTGATCTTTTGGTTTGGCAGCAAGTAAGAAAGTGCTGTCAATAAATTGAGGAGAAAAATGTCAGACAGAAACAAACCGACATGTGTGACTACTGGGATAGTAGAAATGGAAAAATTGTAGTCATGCAAGTGTCAAACCATGTATATCTATTGAGAAAAATTATTGCCACATCCTAAGAGTTTATTAATGGGAAATGATGGAAGATGAGAAAGAACAGGAAGCTGTAAAAGAACTGATATAATGTTAGATTTTTTTTTAATGTTGAGATAAGGAATTATTCATTGTGCTATACCTGACTCTGGTGAACAGTCAGTAAGCACACAACACACAGTTCTGGTCAGGTTATTTGTTAAAAAAGAGGAAGCATAACTGCAACTGAAGGAAGAAAAGGATAATTTGGAAGAGTTACTGTACAAGAATTGGAGAAATGCTTGCTCCCCCACTGTCTTACCAAAATGAGGATAGAGAGGGGACATGATTGCCCTATGTAAGTGATCTATGAGGACAGATAGCAAGTGGCACATAAGAAAAAAGATGAAGTAAATGACTAAAAGAAATTTAGACTAGAGATTAGGAGAATGCTTCTGAGACTCTGAAGTGAGATTATGGGATGGTTTCTGAGAAACAGTAGGAGGATTTGCACATTGTCAAACAGTGCTTGTTAATGCCAGGACAGGGATTACTTGACACGCTAGGCTGTTACAGCAAGGGACTGGATTCAGTCTGAAGAACAGAAGAAAGTTAATCAGTAGGAAACAAGTTAGTAAATAGAAGAATAACTGACAAACTGCTACCTAAATTTTTCAACTATTGAGTTAGCCCCTTGGTCTCAGTCGTTGTTACACAGCAAATGTTTCAGCATGTCTCATCTTGGCAGGGCGATGAAGGAACGTTTGCAAAGTCACGAGGACCACAATTGAAATGTTCCCCAGGTCCTCAGAACAAGTACGAACTCACTTAGGGAGGAAGACTTGAGAGAAGTGTGAGGGAAGGAGAGGGAACCTCTTTCATTGAAAGGTAACAGGAATAAGGCATCTACCTAAGCCTGTGCCCAGGTTTGTATACCCAACAGGCAGGACTGACAGAGAAGGTTGCTGCTGTCAGTGCAGCAAAATATCCATACCTACTTCGTGCAGCCATGGAGAGGCATGTTACCCACTAATTCTGTGGTTGTAAAAATGGGGTGGAGAGAGAAAACAACAAAATCCAAGTTTAGCCACCTTGAACTTTCTCTGGTAGCACTCCAGAGAGGAAGTGCTATGGGCTACTGCCCCGCTCTCTGCAAGCCATGCATGGTGCTGGGGACTGCCCAGACATTGTGACTGTTTAAACCACTACCTTTTGCTTTTCACTCCCAAATGGCTGCTCGGCCATTCTCACTACTTTAGCTGAATTGGGCGCATTCCACCTGAAGTGGATCCAGTGAAAGACAGAACAGGCCATTCTTACACCTTTGTTAGTGGCTTTAAGTGGGAAAAGACCAGTTGAGCTTAAGTTGAATCCTCTCGTGGGAAATGAGCCTATTGCTACCAATAAAATTTTTGTTCAATATAATTTTATCGGTTTTTTAAGAATCCATACACAAGAGAACAGCAAAATTCCAATATAAACAGCCCTGTGAAAATGGCTATGCCAAACGCTTCTGAGACATTTGACATCAGTCTAATAACATTTTTTATAATTGTTTCAGAAGGAAAATGTGCAACATAACCTGCATGCATAATCATGCCTTCCATATGTTAACTGCTGGGGAACATCTTCAGATTGCTTCACATTATAAATTGTTACTTATTTACCATGCCAGTTGGTGACCAAGGTAGCATATGTGAAATGAATTTGCAGTTTCTGTTACAGCTAGTTGAAACTTTCCAGTGAAACATTTTCTCAAATTGAAAGAAAAATAAAGAGTTATGCTTACCCATCAATCTGGAAGGCAATGTTTTTTAGAAGAGTATTTGTTCAGTTAATCTGACAAAACATGGACTAAGTTTTTATGAGAAGCATTTTCCAAATATCCAGGAAGATAGCAGTGGTGATTTCTGTGTATTTCCAGAATAGCTCTACCATGGGACTAGTCCCCACATGTCTCTAATCTGGTAAAATCTCTGTTGTGGAACAAGAAAATTATTTTGGGAAATTCATTTCTTGTCAAAGGTCAGCTCCTGGCTCCATAGCAATAGCCTCCTGCCATGTGTCTGTTGCTGCAGTTAAAAAATTTCCAAATTCCTACTGAATCAGCAACCAGGACCTTGCAGTTCTGGTTTCCAACCCTCCTCACATAAAACATGATATGCATAGTTAATAATGATACATACATATTAGAAAAAATCAAGTCTTTCTTGCAAATCCACAGTAATTTCCAATTTTTAAAAGGAGATCTGGTTAGAAGAACTTTTTAATTTTTTATCCACAAATAAAAATATTTTGCCTCAGCTTTATGGTATTTATTTTGTCCTAAAGTAATTAAAAGTTGTTAAAATTGATGCTTGATGTTTGAGTCACTTCAGCCCTGACTAGGAAATAATGCTCAAAACCAATTTGGTTTTGTTTTGTTTCGTTTCAGTTTGTTGCTTAGTAGACTTTCGGGGCTTTAGTGAGATAGTTCTAGCAGAGAGATTTTTAAATGGAAAAATGCTCAGCATCACTGCAGTTAAACAAACACTAACCCTTGTTTGTGCAACACAGCGTTAGGCAGAAGTTGGCTTTGAGTAATTTTTACTTATGAGTGGCCACAAAGCTGCATTTGCAGCTTGGTCTCAAAAGTTAACTTGATCTGAACAAAGCTAGACTGCTACCACTGTCTCCAGCATTTCTTTCGAACACTGCAATGTGGATTTTCCAAGGGATCTTAATTCCCTTTGAGAAAATTTGAGCTATGGGTTCTCAGTACTTTTGAAAAAAAAGGCCCATAGTAAGTTATGTAATTACCCGTAGTAATTATGTATGCACTAGTGAGTATGAGAAAAAATGACCACACATAGCATAAATAGTTAACTACATGTTAGAGAGATAAAGATCTCATTAAAAATAAAAAGGAAGGCAAAACATAATAGGATCTAAAATACTTAGGGAGGTAAAGACAGAGAGAGAGTTTACTGCCTTGATCCAATAAGGGACTTAAATACCTAAAGCAGGGTTTGTGGAGAATTCAGGTGCCTAAGTCAAATAATCACAGCTCACATAGCTACTGCCTAGCCCAGGAGTGCCTCAAATCACAAGGCTTTTCCTTGTTTCTAATTTGTATCTTTAGATTGTCTTGTATTTTACTTTTGTGCACATTCAATGTGCAGCAGCTAGAGCAGTTTAGGTACTTATTTCCCACGCAGCCATTTACAGTTCTCAGCTGAAAAGTTCAAGGACTTTATTTTGTCAGTGTACTCAGGCCACACCAGGCACAGATTCACATTCTGACATTCTTAGCTTGTTGCAGTTTCTTGCTTTTAACATGAAGGATGGAGAGGTGGAATAACCATTTATTTAACAATCTCTCTGTCAGATTATTGATATACGAGTTGAAAGATGCAGTTTGTTTCTATCTGAGAATGTTCAAACCCATCACCTCCTTCTATGTGATCTAAAAGAGTGACTGCACAAGATTTAATTGTCTTGGGAGCATGAATTAGAGATGAGGATCTGTCACTCCCTGTTAAATGCCCAGTTCCTTGGGATAATTCTTGCACATCATTTCTGTTCCTACAGACAACAGAATTCTTTGCTTCATTGTGGCACGAGTTTTACAGGAACAGGGCAGGATTGTCTTTATTTTCAATAGCCCTGTCTCTTGCTGGGTAGGATCACTTTTTTGCCCTATGTTGATTTGAACCTTTCTTGTTTAATGGGGAAACACAGCAACAGTGGGTTGCTGTATAGGAGATGCTTGTTTTTTCATTTCCTTCTGTTATCCTGGCTGTGATTTAACAGAATACTGCAAGCCCTGCTCCTCTTTCTTTCTTTTTTTTTTTTTTTAACAGAGTGGTAATTGGATCCTACAGTTAAGAAGACTCTAAGCTGTGAATTTTAAGCACACTGTGTTATCCATGTTATGGCCTGATCTAAGTTTCTAAGGAATTGCAATAATGCTGCTGCATTTCTGGGGTTTGGTAAGTCTGGCAACTATACTTTGAAACTGTGGAACTGACTGTCCTGAAAACACTAGTAAATGGAGTCACTCATTTCCCTGTTTTTATGTTCATCGTATTTTTTCTTTTCCCAGATGTCATGATACGCATCATATGGTTGTACATTCTAAAGTATAGCTGAATGTTTCTACATGTGCAAGGCAACAAACTTAAAGATGTGATCAAGAAGGTCTTATTTTAAATTATTCCAGTTTTAAAAAGTAACTTAGCTCCAGATATGACATGAGTAATATTTGGCTTTCCTTCAGGAAGAGAAACCTTGGACTGATCACACTCTTTCCTTCAGCCATTGTTGCCTGGTAGGAGAGTTGCATATAATCTACAGGTTTATAAAATACCTAAATATTCACTGGAATATGGGCTCCTATTAATATAAGTTGTAATTGTTCAGAGAGCAATGCACTTACAGCGTGCAGTACTAAATTTAAAGAGATAAAGTACAGGAGCTCTTAGTGAAGGACTGTAACTGAATAATGAACAAAATAAAAAATAATAGCAAAGGAAGTACTAAAAGACTTCAATCAAAGAAGGCTTTTTTTTAAGTAAAAATTGCTCACTAAGAAAGTGTGCAAAAAGCAAATAAGTTAGCACTTTTAATGTTTATCAGTATGTTTTCCTTCAGCTGAAAGTTTGGCTAACAGTTATGTTGCATATCTAACAATTTTTTCCTGAGTTTTTCTGTATTCATACTACAGAAAAAGTACAGGCTGAATGTTTTAAAAATAATGTATAGCAAAAGAAAAGGTAATGATTTGGACATGTGTTCTATATTCTAACTTGGTATTTAAAGAACAATTTATGTTGGTATCTGTTTATATATTCTCTAATATTTTCTAATATGTTCCCTGAGAAAATATATATATTCTCTAATATATTCCTTACTATCGAGCTAAAAGTTTTGCATTTCTTCCTGATCATCCTCTGAGATAAACTATATTGAGATACAATTGGTTTTGAATGTAGTTTGCCAAATAGGAGCAGTCTCTTTGAATTTATAATAATTATTGCTCTTCATTCTTATACAAGTAAAAAAAAGGGAGAAATTACAGTTATTGCATCATATTTGCATTAAAAGTGTGCCTGTGTGGTAAACCCAAATCTTCAACCAAAGTAGAAGGAAGGAAAAAAAGCTTATTATGCTTGATACATAGCCTCTTGAAAAAACCCTTTCATTTCTGGGTGGCCAATAATAAGTGCAGATTTAAATTCAGAGTTTCAGTTAATTAAAATACATTTTAAGAAATGCATGTAGAAATCAGAAAACACTTGGCAGCGTACTTACTGTGGTAAGTGAAGGGCAAAGCTCCTTATTTGTTATTACTGGATTGGACTGCTGCTAGAATTAGGTAAATCGCTGAGTTTCTAGATGATGATAAAATTGTTAGCAGTCTGTTAAAATTCTAATGAGTTGTTAAAGTTAAAAAATTCGTGTTTACTTATTCTACTTAGATTAGATCTTTGGGATCAGAGGAGCAACTGCTCCTTGTAGATATTTCTCATTTATAGAGTTCCATAGAGTTTGCATGTATATCCACTTTTTCCTTATCTAATGGGTGTCCTTCCTTCAGAGGTTTTAGAGCACTGGGCAAATATTTTGTATCAATGAGAATAGGAAATACATGATTTTTCTTCAAAACTTTATGACTAATACTCTTTTCTAAATATAGTGTTATGTGAAGAACATGAGCTGAACAAAAAGTGATTACTTTGAATTCAATCACGGTAGCAGAAGACGTCTAATTAAATCACCTTATTGGCAATAGTTTATCTTTTAGCAGCAAAATGAATGTTACTGCTTATTCTGACTATTCAATATTCTTTTTCTACTTTGGCTTGTACCCATTACTGTAATCTATGTTTTATTTGCTTCTTGAATATTAGTAGCATCACCCATCAGCACATTGTGCACTGGAGGCTGAGGTATCACAGCCATATCGCTTCAGCCTTTCCTACAAATGTGCTGCAGGAAATGTGCAGCTTTATTTTACTTCTGCTAAAGACACCAGATGACAGGGTTGAACTGGGAGACCATTAGTCTCCATTAGACCAATGTTTTTCAATAGAGCACAGGATCATACAGGAAAGAAGTGAGCACTCAAATTCTTCATTTCAGCATGATTGTGTAAAGAACATTGTTTTTCAGTCTTTCTCCCACCTGTCTTTCTCCTTCACTGTGTTTATAAAAGAAGATCATTGAATATCTGGTCTTCGGCTGTTGTCCACAAATACACTGTGTAGAGACAAAAGAAGACTTCATTTAATTTTTTTTCCGTTTCTGAAAATGCAATGCAACTTTTTTTTTTTTTTTAAAACTCCAACGTATATTGAACTTAATTTGTCCATGCAGTTGTAACAAGTTTCAGTCATTCTGAGTTGTCCTGGTTTCAAAGACAGGTATTTGCTAAAGAAGGCAGAATCCTCCTTTAGAATAGGAGAATGTAACCCCCTTCCCTCCGAATTGGNCCTAGAGACACTGGAGTGGACGGTGGAAAGTTGGTAGAAACATGCAGCTGGAAACAGAAGCCCACGGTGGAGGAAGATTCTTCCTGGAGCTCCAAGCAGTCTCTCTCCCTCTCCTCTCAGTGTCCAGCAGCGAAGAAGCTACCCTCCAGCTCTGCTTGGCTCTCTTTTAACTTGTCCCAGTCCCAGTATCCCTGCCCCACTCCGAGGGGAAAAAAATCCCAGCTATCAGGGGGTCCAGATAAGGGCTAGCCAGCCGCACCCATCTCAGAGCCACCTCTTTGTCCCTTCTTAATCACGCCCCATTATGGCTTTCCAGCAACTAATCACTTGCCCATTATACCCCCCAGCAACTTGAATGGGGAAAAATTCCAAGACAGAGAGACAAACAAAAAAAGGTATCCCAAACCCTGACATGAGTCTGCTGATCGCACTTTTTCACAGGAGGCTCTGTGGTAAGTAGCCCATCCCAAATGGATTCTATGTGATGTGTTCTGTCCTTGTCATACCATATATAACCATTACATTTTAGGGATCTTTTTGAATGATTTGCATCCCTCAACTACTGATTGTCCAGGAGGGGTTTCATAAGGGCTGAAAGACTGTGATTAAGCCCATGCGTATGAGAGTATTTTTACAATCACATCTTTTATTTATCTTCATATTTCTACCTCTAGTCAAAAAAAATCACAATATTTTAAGTGAACAGCTTATGCTGCTGTTTTTCATGGCTTTGCTCCCATGCTGTATCTGTTTTACATTTGTGTTTGGCTACGCTCGTATTGGTAGATCAACTGAGAGCCTTGCCTTAGTCCCAGTTTGTGCTTGTCCTTCACTGAAGAGCTGGAAACCTGACAAGCTGTTGCCATCATTTTTCTTTGTGACACATCATAGAGCCTTCTTTTTACAAAGTACTTGGTTGTGTCCTGGGGCTCTCAGCTGTGGAGATTTGATGTATGGCTCACTGTATCAAGCTCCTTTAATATTTCATCCTTCTGCTTATACTGATTTAACACCTCAATTCCTGGCCATAAATTTAAGCCAAAAGTTAACTATGTAGACTAGATGTAAATATTTATTATTAATTGTAGAAATAGAAGGTGCAACATGTTTTTTCTTATTGTTTTTAAACATTTGGGTTTTTAAACATTGGAATGGACCCCGAGGGAGGCAGTAAAATCACCATCCCTGGAAGTGTTCAACAAACAACTGGACATGGCACTTAGTGCCACGGTCTAGTTGACAAGGTGGTGATCAGTCAAAGGTTGGACTTTATGATCTCAGAGGTCTTTTCCAACCTGAATGATTCTGTGATTTATTAAAAAAAATTGTTCTCAGAGGTTCTTTTTCTTGGTACATGGATCACCTTAATAAAAATGGTTAGCAGAAAACTCTGGTGTTTACAGGACTAATGCCTAGTCGTAACAGTCTCCGGAATTTTTGAGTTCTGCAACACCATTAGCAAAATTAATAGTTAGGTCAGTAATTGATTCCAGGCTTAAAAGCAGGTTATAATGATTGTAGGGCTGAGTCATATCTTAGACATAGTAGCTAAGTAAACTGTTCTGGTAAAGTAAACATTAATACATCAGAATGAAAGGTTTCTGAATAAGCTATTTGCTGATAAATTACAGCATAGCAAAGTTTGCCTGTCAAGAATAAGAAACAAAGAAGGCATCAGCCTATAGTCTTTTTTATCCAGATGTCTTTCTCCTTGTAAAAGACTCACATTGTAAGAAAAATACCAGGTATTTGTAGAGGGAAGTTTGGGTAGAATAAGTAATTATTGGGAAGGAAGAAGCAAAAGGGAAGGTACATTTTTTGAAGACATGCTGCATATCTCTGAGTATATTTACACTAATGGGACTGATCTGTACCTCTTTTCATTGAAATCACCTTTTTGCTGATGATGTAAGTTGGCAAGTCATGGATGTAGCTGCTTTCCTTCTTTCTGGTGTCACTTAAAGAAAAATATAGGCTGTGTTCAGATTGTAGCATAGGTCAGATTTCCCTGTGTCCGCAACCTTTTTGGGAGCACAGTGTTAACTGGAAGCAACCTCTGATACTTCCTTTCCTGGCCCAAACAGAAGCATATGAATGATAATATGTACCAGTAAATCTGAAGCAAGTCTTCAGTCCTGGTACTGCTTCATTTTGCAACAATGGCCTCCTTTCTGTAGATCTCAATACAAAGACATAATGCCTTTATCAGTTCTTGCTGCAAATAGCAGTTTCTTCATGGAATGACTATATTAAGAAATCTCACTTTGAAATTATATTTTTAAGGTGGTTTATCTAAGAAATAATGTCTATAGAATGACTGATTGTTGTTTTGAAGTCAGGACTTGTACAATGTTGTTGTCTTAGAGGTTTGAGTTACTTGAGTTTTTTTTTCATTTTTTTTTGAATACTGGATTATACCTTATATTCCACTATTGTTTCTACTGCATACCTTATTCCTACAATTCTCATATTATTATTCTATTAAAATAAAATATATGCATGAAAAAATATATATGTACCCATGAACAAAGTATTTACATGTTTAAATATTTAAATATATTTTTTAAAAATTTGCATTTCCATTAGCTTCTTTGAGCATTTTCTGGGGGAGAAAAAGGTTTTAAATGGACAGAGTAATAAGTGCTTTAAATCTTAAAAAAAAAAAAATACTACTTTTGCCCCTGTTTGTACTTCTGATGTAAAAGTGGTACAGTGTTCTTTTCTGCATTCCAAACATTTCTTACAAGTAAATAGCTTGATTCATTGATTCATAATTTGTATTGTGTAACAGAAGGGATGTTCACTTAAAAACCGCTTGCTACACATTTAGATCAGGGGAAGGACAAGCAGGTGGAGTCACTGGTACCAAGTGGGAGCTGCTGGTTGCAGGGAGTGGTTGAGTTTGTCCTGCAGCCAAGGGGATGTGCTGCACAATGTGGGCTTGAAGGGCAGGCTGGTGGAGCTGCTCTGCTTAGCTGCTGGGGGAGGCCACTGCTCCTTGGTGGTCTTCTGGTCAGGATCACCACTGTGTATTAGAGGTTATAGAAAATAAAAGGATTTTCCAAACTTTTGTAGTGTGTGAGCTTCCCTCCAAAGCAGTCAGTGTTAGTGTCATTATTATTGCCTGTGCTTGCCTGTATTTCTGCTTTAGCTGCTTTGAGAAGACACTGCTATTTCTTCTGCAATGGAGAGACTATGTTGTAGTTCCACTACTTGGCTCCTCGAGTTAGGATGAGGCCCTACCAAAAAAGACTGTGAAGATGCTCAAGGGCAATTAAAAATTGTTAAGCAAAATCATGATGATTATTAAAAATTCCACTGTTATCATGGAAGGTGTTAGATAGTGCTGAATGAGATTAAGGAGTTATTTTTCAAAGGCAGCATCCAATTTCTGTTTTTCATTCATTCCAGAAAGAACGAAAGCTACTTTTTAAATTTTTGTCCACTCAGTCAAGATACAGACAGACGCACAAATACACATCCGTAAAATTGGAATTGCTTTTATTTCTTTAGGAACAACTGACATAACATACTTTATTTAATGTAAATTCAACTCTCAGTGTTTTCTGTTTTAGGATGGTACCATCCAGAAATTTTAGAAGGGTTTGATGTACCTGTTCTGCTGTACAAGTGTGATTCTCTGACCAGAATGTGTTTCTCATGATGAAGAAGAAACTTCACATATGTCCAGGCAGATGTTTTCCTGCAGGCTTGGCCCTTAGAAGCAAAGAATTCTGAATTCCTGCTTAACTTGGTAAATGTGCTGCGTTGGAGATATATTTATTCAGTATCTAATAAACTAGTTGGGAACAATGTTTCAGATGAGCTGGAGGAAAAAAAAATCATAGTTTGAAATGATGTTTAGTTTTTCCACTAGAAAATTGGCAGTTAACAACGACATTATTTGTCAAAAAATCTTTCAAACAAGAAACTGAAGTCAGCTCTACTTGCACAAAACTAATAGTCTAATGTTATAAATAATTTTTAATTACTTCCTGTCATACGTAATGCATCCCAGAAGCAACATATGCTTGAATGCAAAAGAACTGCACTTTTAGGAAAGTGAAGACAAAAGACAAAAATAGAGATTTCTGCCAACCTTTCAAATAATTATTTAGTATGAAAAGTTTGGCAGTGAACCTTTAAAAACTGCATTTTGCATTGAGGTTTTCAGTGGAACAGTACAGTTATTGAATACAGCAAAAAGAATAAACTGTTTTTTAGTAACAGGGAGCAAGAGATTTTTTTATAAACTATTTTCATTCATGTTTCAATTAGATAGAAATTTTATTAAATAAATGCAGCTTGATATGTAACTTCTTTTGGTGTGTCATTAGAGTTTGAATTTCATGAGCGCCTCAGGACAGTTCCCATTCTTGATCTGCATAATCCCCATTGGAAGGCATTGGAGTTCTGGGCCACTAAAACTTCAATCATATTAGAGACGGTGGATGTTTGGGTGTTGGGCATGAATGTGGACTCCCTTATGCTCTCGCAGAGAAGTATTCCTGCAGTCGTACTTGCTTTTAGGCGACTGACTCCTGGCCTTACATACTCCAGCTGTTGAGGAATACACTTGGTGCTGGCAGCTCGCTGAGCAGCTGGAGTGCCAGCTCCGGGTTTAGCTCTGGGTGGTGAGAGCCCCAGGCAAGAGACCATGAACTGGAACCAATCTTTGCCCAGCAAAGGGCACGGGGACCTGTGGTGCCAATCAGGAGACTAGACACTCAGAGATATGTCAGGAGCTGAGGACCCCCAGATCTCTCTGTGCTTTGATTGTTAGGGTATAAAATGCCAGGTTTTCCTTTGTTTGGGGCCCCTTCTTGGCAGCACCAGCTCAAGCTGTTATTCTATTGTTGCACCATGATTAAAATATTTTAGGGATCCAGACATCTGAGGCTCTGTTACGGAGTCGAGCGAATAGGGAGCCCTGGTCTGACTGTGTGAGAGTGGCATGTATAGCTGCAAAGCGACCTCAGTGCCAGCTCAGGTGGTGTGAGAGTAACTGGCAGGGTGGCTTCTGAATGGTCAGACAGGAAAGTTTCCTTTAACATCTCCTTTGGTGTCCTCCAGTTGTGTGTCAGAGCAGAATGGGTCAAGGTGGCAATGAAGTCCATGTGCAGTGTTTTGTGCCTTTTGCCCTTGTCTTAACCAGTGTATCTGCACAAGTGCCACGGCAGTGAAATGCCTGGTATAGCCACAAACTACCAGCTCATTTTGCACTAGAAAAGTTTTCACAGAGGTCTGTCTTTAGATGTAGACAAAGGAAGCAGATGCCAGTGACTTCTTGGAGCAGTCACTTTCTGCTCTATCTGTGCCAGAGCTGCAGCACAGTGTACAGCCTGTGGTGTCTTCTTTTCGCTGCTTTGCTGATGTTAAGGGAGGAAAGTGTTAGAAATCATAGAATGGGAGGTGCTGCAAAGTTGTCAGTGGCTCTTCCCAGCCATTGATTTCATGTTCTCTGCCTTTTCCTCCTACTTTACGTATCATGCAGCCGCAGAAGTAATACGTGTTTTCTAAGAATTTTCTCTGACTTTCTAGGCACAGCTTATTTCATCACCCACCCTCCACCCCTTTTGTGTGACAAGCCCTTTCTGTCTTTTGGAACCTCAGACAGTAGAGAAGTGTTATGGGAGATGTTTTTTAGGGAAAAAAATGCTTGCTTGAGTAATAGTAGAAAGTGCATGTGTAGGAGTATGGTGGGAATTTAAATTTGCTTTGACAAACTAGTTGTTGACAGTGAATGACGTTTTGAGTGACCTTTTGTACAGAAGTGGAGTTGTGCTGGTGGCTTTGCAACGATGGACATTTCCAAATATCCCACCAATATATGTACCACTTCAAGGTGACACCACTGCCAAGAATTAACAGAACAAGAGGCAATGAAAAAAACTGAAATAAAAAATAGGAAAAATATTTTTAACCATGGGGGTGGTCTAAGCTCTGGAACAGGTTACCCAGAGAGTTTGTGGAGTCTTCATCCTTGGAAATAGTAAAAGCCTGAACGGATATAGCCTGAAGAACTTGCTCTAGTTCAGTCTCCATTGATCAGAAGATGGACCAAAGACCTCCAGCAGTCAAGTCTCAACCAATCTGTTATTCTATTGTAAGAAAAGCATGCAATAATCCTTTTAAAAGTGAAGGTAATTCTCTGGAGTATTGTTCTGACTTCCTGCAATTTGTGATTCACATACTTCTTAATACATTCTGTTGTCACTTTAGAACCCTTAATTATTACACAGGATGTAAGTGTAAATTGCACATGCAAAAAAAACAGACACCAAAATCATTGTTAATTAATAGCTCCACTTTTATAGTCACTAGTCAAAAACATTTTAAACAATAAAGAGATGGATTTTGGTTTCTTTGAAGTCTGCAGTTAAAACTTCCATTGGCTTAATGGGACAATGAACTTTACTTGTCACATATCTAACAGAAAATACAAACTAAGGCAAAATGAATAGGTTAGTTAAATTTTTAAGTAGTCTGTAAAACCCAAACCTCTGGTAATAGGCAGTTGAAGCTACATCTGCCTCCAACCATCAAGCAGCTATCTCTGGTCTGCTCTTTGCACAGTGCAGTAATTGCTGTGCACCCACATTGTATGTGTTACTTGCTAGCATCATGATCTGACTGCTTGGCAGAAGGGAAGAGCTGGGAAGCTTCTTTGTTCTGTATAAAGGCTTTTAAATATGTAGAAGCAGCCTGGGAGTACACAGTTGAGGAATGGGCCCTTGTATGTGACAAGACACACTTTGTACTTTGCTGTACAAAATAAAATCTCTTGATTTCTGATGTTTGAAAGTGGAAAATATTATTGTCCTATTTGATAAATGAAATTGTTTGTCTGCAAAGCAAGCATATAAGTAATAGAATAAACATATTTTCTCACTAAAGGGATAGTTTCAGGAAAAGAGGATTAAAATTCTTGGAAAATCAGTGAGGCAGCTACAAGTGTCAGGTGATTGTATGGCCTTATGTAAGTACAGTGTTTGGTGTCTAGCCAAGTATTTCTAAAACTTATAGGGTAACTTCTGTACACATTTAGACAAGCATAAATTTAAAAATACTTTAAAAACTCAGCAGTGTTTGCTCTTCTGTTACAGCTTCTTTTTAAAAAGAAAATAAAAACCTGTTTTTTTTTTTTTTTTTTTTAACTATAGGGAATTCCTAAAGGGTATGGTATGGTTAAAGCAGGGACTTGCAAGAACTGAATTTTATTCCTGCCTTTCTTGTAGATCCTCTGTATTGTAATGGTCAAGCCATTTTTGGGGCTTGGTTTCCAGCATAACCATAGCAGATGTGTTTGTGTATATGACATTGAAGAAATATAGTGTGTGGTGGTGGGTGTGGTTGGTAGGTATATTACCTAGTTGTTGTATGGCAATGTATTAAAATAATTTTGTGACTGTTTTTGTTTCATGACAAAAAATGTCCTGATTATAACTAACTGGGAGAAAAAAGCGTGGGTTTTTTTAAAGAAATTTTACTCCCATTTAGTCTAGTAGTGCAGGTCATGATAAGCTGCTTCTGAAGCCAACCTATCTTAAATGAGTCTCTTATTTGTATGGTTGGTAGGGTTTTTTGACATGTAATAATTTTTCAAAGTCTCTGTTTTTCCCCAAGGTAGCATTCAGAAGGCAGATTGTGTCCCATAATGTTATTTTCCTTGCACATCCACTCTTTTTTTTTATATCATGCTTAGATTTTGTGTAGTTTATAGCACATCACTTTTTCACTTCAGGTTTGATTTATCTTTAAACTTGTTAAGAGACATAATGTCATTGAATAATTCTCTCAGACTCATGTAAATATTCAGGTATTTAGAATGAGAGAAGGAAGATGTTACACTGGCAGAACATTGCTTTGCTTGAAGTGCTGAAGATGACTGGCTAAATCTGGTGAGTACTAATTAGGTAGAATTTGTCAGTCTGTCAGTCAGTCTTACAGATTTTCCTGATCACATACTGAACATACACAAAGTGAAAGAGTAGATACAGTGAATTTAGGAAATGTCTTCAAAATGATGCTTCTTTTCAAAGAGATTTATGAAGTGATGTTCAAACAGAAGCATAAAATGTTTCCAGATGACAACAGGATGAAAGATGTCAGAGAGATCTTAGAAAAGGAAGTCAGAATAGACAAGAATGCATTTGGAAATGTGTTAGCTTTTACTGAAAGTGTGAATTTGGACATCAGAGAACTCCGTGAGGCCTGCCAGGCTGTGTTATTTGTCCCCACAGGGCTTTTAGCACTAGAGTTGCCCACCAGGCAGCATTGGATGAATCATCATGAAAACCAAACAAGACAACTTTACTTGAAAGAGAAAATAGAATATGAACAATCTAACTGCCATCTGTATGTTTTCCTGATGAATGGCATTATCACATGTTTTTGTGCCAAATGAGTAAACTGTTTTCACCACACAAATACTGTCTATTCCAGCACATATTACATGCAAACTACCAGCATAAATTTCAGAGTGATGTTTGCAATGTGAATTCACTCTGCCAGTTGGAATTCTATCCAACAGGTTCTGGTTAGAAAAGTAATGCCAAAAGAAGTGTGTCTTTGTGATGAGTGTTAGGTCATGAAAACTCCACAGCTTTCGAGGGGCTTATAAAATGTAACTGAGTCTATCACTGTCACATTGCTTACTAATGTACTTAAAACCAGCTTGCTCAGTTACAGAGAGATTCACAAGCTGAAAATGTATATGAAAGAAAAGAATAATTGCAAATAGGAGACTTATATGCAGGAGCATTTCAGTGAACTGGAAGAGAATAAAAAGACAAAATGTCGAGGTGTTCTCTAGTGTTTCACAGGAACCTTCCAGTACATCTAACATGGTTTCAGTAAGGAGAGTAACATTATTGGTTTGCTGTCTGTTTAAGTAATATAAATATGTATTCTGTGCTTGTAGAAGGAACTATTTTTAATCAATACCTAACCTTTATAAAACAAACATTTTTTTCAGAATAGAATAGTTATCATAACTAAACTATCCCTCAAATAAAGTTTTCATATTAACAAAACCTAGAGATCTAGATTCTCAAAAAGCATTTGCTAGCTTAAATGTAGCAACTTTTAAGATCTTAAGTTTTGGCTCACTGAGTGGTGTTTCTTTGTGCAGTCTGTCTTACATACAATAAAGCCTACTCACAGATTTCCCAAAGCCTCTGTGCAAATCCACAATTTCTGGCAGCTCATGTTTATTCAACAATAATGTGCTTTCAGTGGAATAATGTGAGTAACGGACCCATGGCTACCTGAGCAAAGCTCTGGAAAGAGAGGTCATGAAAAAGCTTCAACTTTTCATATTGGTTAGAGGAAACTAATTTGCAGCAACAGAATATAAATACAATCAGAATTCAAATTGTAAGATGAATATATAAAGGCAACAGTGTGACATGTCTGACAGCTGTCCTTCCTGGTTGTCCTGGTTTCAAAGACAGGTATCTGCTAAAAAAGGCAGAAGCCTCCCTTAGAATAGGAAATGTAACTCCCTTCCCTCTGAATTAGTATAATTTTGAAATTAAGGGGCTTTCAGACAATGATATAAGAAAAGGAGTAACAATGAGGCAGACAAACAACAACAATGGTAACCACAACAAAACAAGAACAGAAAAAATCCAAACTAATGAACAGTTTTGCAGTTCCCCTTTGATGCAGTCACAGTCACAGCCAGCCAGGGAGCAAGCTGGGAAGGCAGGGATGAGCAAAGTTCCGGAGTGTCAAAAGCTCAGCAGCTGAATTGGAAACTGCGGGATGTCCTGGCAGGCAGGGGGTGAGATGGCTAGGTGTGGCAGGGCTGGCTCCTGGACCATGGCCGGAAGAGGCTGGCTCCCTGGGAGGGGGAAGGGGCTTGGGGATCCCGAGTTTTCTTCCCTTGAGACACTGGAGCGGATGGTGGAGAGTTGATAGAAGCACACAGCTGAAGACAGAAGCCTGCAGTGGTGGCAGATTCTCCCTGGAGCTCCAGCAGCCTCTCCCTCTCCCTCTGGATGTCCAGAAGCGAAGTCCTCTCAAGCTGTGCTTAGCCCCTTTTTAACTAGTCCCATTCCCCCACTATCTCCGCCCCCCTGGGGGGGAATCTCAGATAACAGGGAATTTCAGATAGCAGACTGGCTAGCCGCACCCATCTCAGAGCCAACTCTTTGTCTTTCTTAAGTACCCAGCCATTACTGTTCCTTAGCAACAAATGTGGGGAAAAATTCCTAAGAGAAAGAAACAAAAGGCAGAGGGATCCCAAACCCCAGCACTGGTCATGTTGCTACTTGGTGTTTCCCATGCAGCACTGTTTAGTCCTAAAATGCTTTCAAACCTAGAGGATATCAAATGGTGTTAGTGCTGGTAAAGGCAACATTGAAAAACACTACCATTACAGAGCAATAAAAGTAAGATTTACCATGAAGAATATCTCCATTACACAGCTTTCAGGAGTAGTGCAAAAGGACTTTCCAGAATTGTGTTTGTGACAATGATCTTGGTCTTTGAAGACCCAGCTAGGATTGGATTATGCTTGTAAACAGTACATACTGCAAGCTGTTGACAAAAAGTTACACTTCTTTTTATTATTCCTTTAAGATGTGTATTTATCTTGCATTCTGTAGGTACCTTTCACCTCAAGATATATTTACTAAATAATTTATGATGCACTTGATGTTCCCCCCGCCCCGCCCTTTGTGATAGAACAAACTGCTGTATGTCAGCAGCATGACTTGTTAGGACAAGAAGAAAAGCACAATGCCTAGTTGATAATGCAGTGCAAAGGTCTGAGAGACAAAAAAATGCACCTTTACGTGAGATTCTTCATATTGAAATAGGCATCTCTACCAAGAACTAATTAAAACTTACTGAAGTTATTAGGACAAGAATATCAGTCTCATCTAAAGAGTTCTGGTTTGTGAAATATTCTGTTTGTAGAAATATCTGACTGTGACAGAGTAGAGGATCAGAGATCACCTAATGAACTACTTATGTCACTTCCTGCTGCACCTTGCATTTATATGCCAGTTCGTGAAGTTGGGTATGTGATCAACTGTTTAACTCTGGGAAAAATAAATAAGAAAACAAGAAGATTACAAGATATAAATTTAAAATCTAGAAAAAGTTTTAGTAACTTGAAGTTAAATCAAATTTGGAATAGTTCTCCTTTTTAATAAATAAAGCTAACACAAAGAATTTCTTAGTATCTCAGACCCATATGCAGTGATTTGGGTCTTGAAGGAGAGAGACCTTTTTAAAGCGTTTCCTGATGCTATTTGCCAAACTCTGTTAAATGATTTACTGAGTGGTTTCAGGGCTCAGTTATTGTACAATTCTTCAGTGTTAATATATCACTCTTTCATCTGGAATGGAATTACCAAGGAAATTATTTCTCTTGATATTTTCTTGGAAACAGTAATCATTTTTTGTGTCTCATGACATTTGAATTCCATGATGGTTATTTAAAAGTGTTTAATTTTTTTAAACATCTTTAATCATTTCCACATAATTTCTTTGTTTGTCTTTCACAAGAATCTCTAATATTACCAGTAGCAGTTCTGTTTCTCTATGTTGTTCTTTGCCATACTAATTACCTCATTAGCTCTCCTTTGCCATAGGGAAATCACATTTTTCTTTTAAATTGTGCAATTTCTAAAAATAAGTAAAATAAACTGGGATCCATTTGTTCAAATCTTTATTCGTCCTTTCAAGCCAGAACAAATAATGGTGTACCCTAAAATTGTCTTTTCTTCCCCCAGCTATGTCAAGTGGTCTTGTAGAAGACAATACTTGTCCCACCACGCTTGCCTTGCTTTTCTGTTGAGCGATCTGCATTCACCAAGGCTATGGTATGGCTGGAGAAGGAATGTGTCTAAAGAACTGGGGATTCTGTAGGACCTGATTCCAAGTCTTTGTTAAACCCGGGAGACAAGCGGGAGCTCACACCCCGTAACTCTGTGCTGTAGAGTCACGGGGGACAGAATGGCTCTTGGGGCCCTGCACTTCCCCTTTATGCCGTACAAGGCTGTGCTCTGCTGTAACTCAGCTCTTGAGCTGCAGACATCCTAGGATGAGAGTTGCAATTGTATTCCTTGAGAAACTGTCCCCTAGTAGAAGTCCAAACGTGAGAAATTTTTTTCCTATTTTTTTGACTAAGAATTATCTACTTTAATTTTTATTGGGTTCTTTTATTTTTTTTACTGCCTATAATTCTGAATGTTATATCTGCAAACACGTACTACCCTGATAGTTGTTGCTTAGCCAGTTGCCCTGTGACAGCAAATTCAATGTCCAGAAAAGCCAAAGGAAAAAACATATTTCATGAGTTACTCTGGCTTTGCAAGTCATTTTCTGAAATAACTTTTGGTGAAAAAAATTTTGAAACAGAACCTTTTTGTAAAGTATAAAATGCAGTAATAAGAATTCATATTTTTAGTTTGTTGTAACTTCTCCAAAATGTCTACTGTGTTGTTGACTCAGAATAGCTTTTAAAAAAGGAGAACTGGATCTCAGCCATGATACTCACAAAATAAAATAAAATAAAATAATATTTTAAAAAATCAATTTGTTGATCTTTCATCCTCTGATTACCGAGATTATTCTCATGATAACCTTTGTAATCATTGATTTAAAAGTGCTATACAGAAGAAAGTCTGCTTGTTAATGAAGCTTAGTTTACTTGTTCTGGAAATTTAGAACATGTCTGACTCCTTTTCAATCCAGAATAGTGAATTGTGTTACAGCACTGAGGAAGTTGATACATAAAAGGAAAGCAAAGCCAAACAAATACATAAATAAGAATTCTTGGAACACAGATCTGTTAAGTTATGATACATGGTAGCTTTGTTTATTCATCAGGAAAGAATGTTTGGTTTTTTTAACTTAATGAACATACGAGTCTGTTTATCACATGCCTCTATAAATAAGTGTCTTTGCAGTTGTTTTCTCTTTATTGAAAATTCTTTTTCTCTCCTCAAGGCATGCTACACTATTAAATTAAACTATGAATTTCCTTGCTTATTACAGAAGACACTTAGGCATAGCACTGGCATAACTTTTTAATACCAGTTTTAAGAATTATTTACATGTTAGTAGTGTAGCACTGACCATTTGGATATTATTTTAGTATTTCATTGATGCTATGTCTGGTTAATAAAAACTGATCAGCTAATTTCATTGATAGTGATATCTCTGTGAGGAATACCATGAATTTCACTGACAGCTTAATGGTCTGTGTCACTTAGGATAATTCTATTATCCTAATTAATTATTAATAGTTTTTCTGTCCTATTAATATTTCCTGTATCTGCAACTGCATTTCATTCATAGTGTGGTTCAAATTTATTCCCTAGTGTAAAATGTCATGTTGTCAGTGTTACCTCAACAAACCCAGCTGTTAATGTCTGGACAGTTTCTTCAACAGACAGAATAAACATAATCACAAAACTATTTCTGATGAGTCTTTATAAAACTCTAGAAAGGAAAGGATGAAAGAAGAATAAGGAGTTACTGTGTAGTTTAGGAATTTTGAATTGCAATATACTCCTATTTATATTACATTTCAACCTGTGATAATTCATTATTTGTGTCTTTTACAGTAAAATACTGAAGTCACTTGGAAATGTAATAATTAATAAGGAATAATACCTTTTATTTGCATTTCTTTTTTCAATGTGGTACCTGTGGACTTCTTAGCAGTGAAATTTTGCAACCCCCCCTTTTTTTTTTAAAACTGTTCAAATCTGGGTCTACTGACTAAGCTCATACTTAGAGAGGTAAATATTACAAACCTAGAGTGTCTTTGCCTTCCAATCAAGGTTGGCCTGTACTGATACTTGCAAAGTTAAGCAGTTGTCACATTCTTTAAATATAGCTGTTATGCTATCTTGCCTGGGCATAAGAAACATTCAGCACAGTTTGCACACACTGCAAATTACTTCAGGCTCTTCCGAAGGAGAATTTTCTTGGCATTGTTTCTAAGATGCGTGCTTCCCTCATTAGAAGGATGGCCTAAAGAAACAGAGTATGAAACTACAAGAGATGACAAAGAGCTGTAAAATTAGCTTTGTATTTTGTGATAACATCTGTAAAATCCTTCCTTGCATGATACAGAGTGGACATGATGTCAAAAGCACATTGCGTACAGAACTGTAACAGAGGTCCTGACAGGGCACTGTTCTAGCACTCCACTGTATAGTGGCCAAGGGTGTAGACCTCTCTTGCAAAGAAATAACCCTGGGTAGTGCTATGTCATCATGTAACATTCAGTTCTAGTGGTTTGCCTTAGTTTGAATCAGTCACCAGGAGAGGAAGGGGAAGGAATGTCGGGCATGTGTATAGTTGTGATAAGTTATTAGTGTTCATGCAACACTAGCATCCATCAGACTCTGAAGGAATGGAATGCAGTGCATCTGCAGTGAGGATATGTTTATGTTGGATCAGCCTGTGCTTATGCAGAGTGTGATTTTCACCATTTTACTCATGCCACTCTAGTATCTCTTGTAGGTGAGCCACATTACAGCCTTACTGCAGTGGGCTGTGGCTTGAGTGCTTTTGAGATGTGGAAATGGTTTGCTTTGTTTATCTGTAGTAACTAACTGCTGGCATTTTCATTAGGTGCTGTGCATAGGCTGAGGGGGTGTGACTTATTATTATCTGCTTTATAACTTACCCCAGAAGGCAATGTTGTGTGTGGAAGCTAAATTATCTTGAAATAAAACAGTTCATGATCTGAAGTGCTTCAGCTCTGGCAGCAAAGATGCTCATGAAGTTAAATTGACCCTGCCAAAAATAACCTTTAGTATGTATAGAGAGACCTTTGGGTGTTATAATTTACCTTTCTTGATCTGAGAGCAGATAAAGTACTGTGGCTGCATAGGCTGTAATGCTCTCAGCTCCTATCACTTCCCTACATGGTAGACATCCATTTTAGTTGGTGGTACAGCAATCAGCAGGTGAATTTATGTTTTATCCAAAACATCGCTTCTAATTAAATGTCTCATCTTCTCAGTGGTGCCTAGCTCTGCTGAATCATTTTTACTCAAGTAATAAACATTCCTTTGCACATTGCAAATGTAGCAGTAAGTGTATGGCACTTACATATGGTGAAGGATTACTCAATGACAGCATCTTATCTTACCTATGTGTGAAAAGCAAGAGGTTTTATGACTGCAAAATTACCCACTGAGCAAACTTTCTTAATGAGTCACTAAAGACATTAATTTGAAACAAAGCTAAGGGTAAAGAAATAATCAGAAACCAAAATCATGACACCATTTTTCCAAACAGAATGCTTTAAAACTTGTTGAGCTGCCACTGCTTGGCTTGTGCTGCTATGCCCCTTCCCTAGCACCCAGCCATGTGTGCTTAGGAGATGTTGATTTCCTCCTCATATGTTTTTTACTACCATCTCCTTTGGGTTGTGGTGGTAAAACATGAATGGACTTGCGAGTAAAAATCATGGGGGAATTATAGTCACAGAATCATAGAATGGTTTGAGCTGAAAGGGACCTTATATGTTATTTATTTCCAACCCCCTGCCATGAGCAGGGACACTCTACACTCAGAGCCACATCCAACCTGGTCTTGAACACTTCCACGGATGGGACATCCACAACTTCTCTGGGCAACCTAATAGTGATATCATGGTATCAAATTAGTGATATTGTGATATTTTGTGATATTAGTGAGTTAGTGATATTGCAATCAATATTACTTTGTTGATGTCTTTGCATGTTTTCCAGTGAAAGTAATTATGAAGAAATTCTGTCTCTCACTTTGTGTTTCTTGTCACCTCTCTCTGTCACCATGTTACAACAGGTATTTTGCCATTAAAGCCTGTTTCTTAGTAGGTAACATATTACAGAGCATGGAGTAGCATGTTACAGAGCTTGGTGCATATGTTAAGTTTCGTACTGTTTCTTCTAGGATGTGTTGTGTATGTAGAGAACTATCGTAACCTAAAAATACTTTATTGCCTTAAAAGCAGACAATATAAGAAGTTTTCCTGTATATTGTGAATCTGAATTCAGGTGGAATTCATGTTACATCACTTTGTAAATGATGTGGTTTTAAAGCTATGGTTAGCAGCTTGTTCTGATATTGGCATTCCATAAAAAGAGTTAAATGAGTTTTTGAGAACAGGGCAGTATGTTCCCTGTCATGTCAAAAGTGAAAAGTGCAGCTTCACATCCTGGAAGTTCCTGCCAGATGACACAGTTTGTATTAAATCATCCAGCCCTTATGTTGATACTTTGCTGTGCTGTTCTGCCTTGTGCAGAGATGGTTAAAAAAGATATGTCCTTGAAAGAGAAGGTAGGTAGGCTAAACACAGTCATCCTGCTTTATTGCTGTAACATCAAGGCACAAAAAAATCTGCAAACAAAGCAGATGGGAGAGGAGTCTACAGCTTTCTTAATCCATTTATGTAATCTTCAGCTTTTCAGCTCCATTTTTATGTACAAAGATAGTACCTCATCATTTCTATGTACAATCTCTTACCTTTCCCATGCAATCGTTTTAGAATGTTTGAAGCATCAGGATTCCTTCACATCTTTAAGTATTTTAATTATGAAATCCCTCTTGATTGGTTGAAATTAACCTGCCCCTAAACATCCACAAGTAATGATGGTCATTGGCTAATTTTTATACTATTGCTGATAAAACAGCAGATGATGAGTGATCTGACAAGTACTGCAACATTCTGGCAGCAATTATTTGTTTAATTCAATTATACATGATAATGTGGGGTATGGGCTGCTCTGCTTGAAGCCTGCCTGTATGGGTAAGTCTCAGTTTATATTCCCTTGCTGCGTGCAAAATTCCTTAAATTCAGTGGAATATTGGGTAAGAGTTGCTTAACATATAACAGCTGGCCTTTCAGAAATTCATACTCTAGATTATGCAGAGATAACTTTTTGGAGTTAAAATATCAAGCATTTTCATGGGCTTTTTTGATCTTGCCAGAACCCACAGTATCAAACCAATCGTCTTCAAAGGCATGGAAAAGAAGTTGGGTATGAGTTTTAAAACCTGCTGCCTTGCTGACGAGGCATTAAGCATAAAGTAAAGGAACACGATAACACCAATCGGCAAATCATCAGCTTCTGGCTCCTCCCAAGTTTCAGCTGACTTCCTGCCAGACCTGTGAAGCAAGCTGTAAGAATTATCTGCCTCTAGGCACTAGGCAGCAGTTTCCAAGTCAGCTTGCTTCACAATGCCTGCAGAAACTTGGTGGAAACAGCAGATTTTATCTTGCCTGGGGATTATAGTCTGCTGCTTGAAGAGATGGTGTTCACAGTGTGTTCCCTATTAAAAATGCAGTAGTACAGTATACAACTTACATAATCATCCACTCAGTAACAGAACTCTTCAAAGCACATCCTCACCAATCTCCTTTTAATATAAGCAGGGACAATAACCCCGGAATTTATCTAAATACATCTGAGGAACAAATTCTGCTTTTAGGATATCCTTGACTGTTCAACATCACTTACTCATTTGTATCTGTATGTCAGATAGGTAGCTTGGAATCATCTAGACTAATCCCCGTGCTCAAGCTGCATCAGCTAGAACCAGTTGCCCAGGACCATGGCCGTCAAATTTTTAATATCTCCACAAGTGCAGATTCCAAAGCCTCTCTGGGCAGCCTATGCCAGTGTTTGACCACGCTCACCAATAGAGAAGTGTTCAGATGGACTTGTCTGTGTTTTCATTGTGCCCATTGCCACTTGACCTGTTGCTGGGCACTACTGGAAAATCTGTCTCTCTCATTCTTGTTCCCTTGCATCAAGTATTTATTGAATGATAGAATAATTTGGGTTGAAAGGGACCTTTAAAGGTCATCTAGTCCAACTCCCCCTGTGATGAGTATGGATGATGCTCTGACCTATGCCCTCGCCCAACCCTTTACACCCATTGATGAACCTGAGCTTTCCCTTCTCCAAGCTGAAGAGTCTCAGCCCCTCCTCATACAACAGATGCGTCAGTCCCTTAATCATCTCTCTGCTGGACTCACTCCATTAAGTCCATGTCTCTCTTGTACTGGGCAGTCCAGTCCTGGTCATACAGTGCTCCAAACTATGGTTGCACAAGTGCTGAATGGAGGGGGAGGATCACTTCCTTTGATCTATGGTCATTGCACTTCATATTAACCAGGATGATGTTGGCCTTGTTTGCTGCGAAGGTGCGCAGGTGTTTTCTGCAAATGTTTGTGATCAGCTTGTTGTCCTCCAGGACCACAATGGCCTTCTCTGCAGAGCTTCTTTCCAGCAAGTTGGTCCCCTGTGTATATGGTGCCTGTGTTTATTCTTCTCCACAGCTCTCTTCAGGACTTTGCATTTCCCCTTATTAAAATTCACGAGGTTCCTCTTGAACCAATTCTCCAGCTTGTCAAGGTCCCACATGGCAGCACAACTATGTGGTGTTTCTGCTGCTCCTCCCGGTTTTGCATCATCTTTGAACTTGCTGAGGTGCACTCTGTCACATCATTTCAAGTCATTAGTGAAGCTATTAAACAGTATTAACCCCAGTAATGATCCCTGGATTGCACCACTTGTGACTTGCCTCCAATTGGACTTTGTGCTGCTGATCACCACCCACCAATCCTGGCCATTCAGTCAATTTTCAATCTGTAGATATCTACCCTTTAATTTGTCAGTTTGTCTTGGAGGATGTTATAGGGTCTGCCTTAACTCAAGTTGAGGTAAACAACTTCAGCTGCTCTCTCCCCTCATCCAACAGGCTAGTCACCTTGTAGAAGGTTATCAGATTGCTAAAGCATGATTTGCCCTCTGCAAACCCATATGGATTGCTGCCAATCTCCTTCTTTTCCCTTCATATGTTTGGCAACGGTTTCAAGGATGATTTTCTCCATCATCTTTCCATGGATATAAATTGCTGTTATATTGTTTGCCTCTGGTTGCAGATCTCAGATAATAGATTTGATAGGAAAGCTGTCCTACTCATTTTATTTTAGAGATACTTAAATAATGAAATCTCTAGACCCTGGATTTTCCAAACTATCTCTCAGTTATTTTATGGAGATTAAATTGAAATTTATCTTGTGGCCAGTGAATGGGAGGAGGCATGGAAGAGGAGTGAGTAGAAATCTTGTAGAGCATTGCAGGCAGT
Organism: Pomatostomus ruficeps; assembly: GCA_013400735.1. Taxonomy (NCBI): domain Eukaryota; kingdom Metazoa; phylum Chordata; class Aves; order Passeriformes; family Timaliidae; genus Pomatostomus; species Pomatostomus ruficeps. Next base: position 43,503 of record VYZT01054835.1, read on the forward strand.
GAGGCTTTGGGGATTAAGAGGAGTGTTTGTGATGTGTGTACAAAATACTGTGTTTGCAATGCATTCAAGACTATATGTTTTTCCTGTTTTCATAGTCTCCTCCTAGTAGAGCAATGCTACATTGCAATTGAGTTGATTAAAAAGAAGTCTAATATTCCCAGTTAATGCCTGTAAGTGAAACTCTGAGGAGTGACACAAAATTAGTGGCCTTGCAAAGGTTTGGGAATATTGCTTAAAACTTTGTCCTTCAAGATTATTTAGTTCCAATTTGGCCTTTCAAGACTGTGGATAGACCAACAGGAATGTGGGAGGCCACTTCCCTTACTCCATTCTGTTGGATATCACCTTATCAGAAGTGGACCTGTAGGACATACTGGTGGGAAAGTGAGATATTACCTACCAAACTAACCATGGCAGAGAGGGAGAGAAATAGGAAATCTGTCAGAAGATGCCTCAAAACAATGCATAGCTAATTTTCATTTGCTTGCTAATCAAGAGGACAAAATCATTCCTGCTACTCAGACATTTAGGGGTTTTTTTTTTAGCCTTTCCCTTGAACGTAAATATTTATTCTCTTTTTAGGTGGGAGTAAATCAGACAAGAATCTAGGTGGAAAGGCAATTGGACAGAATGAAATTATGAGACTGTATAAATAATCCTGCTTTGAATATACTGAATATACTCAGAGAAATTGTTTAATTGGATGTGGTGTATGTAAAATCAAAGGGCTAAGAGAAAAATTGAAGACAACTGTCAAAAGCTTTTTCCTCTTGTGATTGAAGGCTATAAAAAATGAGTTTCATATCAGCATCACATTGTCTACAGTGTTGAATGGCCTGGTTACTGCAGCAATTAAAAAAATTATTATGAAAATTAGCTGTGCTGGCCAGATAGAGAAAATAAAATTTTAATTATTAATATGACTTGTTTGTGAAAATGCTAATAAGAATTCATTACACTTACTCTTGTGAGAGCAAATCCATCAAGTCTCTGAATTCTTTCTTACTGTTTTTAGCTTTTAGGTCCCTCCTTGCAGTTTAGAATTTTGCCAAGGTATTGGCCCATGTATTATTTTCAGAATGGGTGCTGAGATTTTTTCATCCTATTCTGTCCTATTCTGATTGTTATGTTTGTCTTGCCTTTTTTTTGCAGTAGTTTACAATTTATCTCAGTATTCCATCTGCTCTTCCTATAGTACCAAAATAATATAAATAACAGATTTGCCATGTCTTCCATGAACAACTCTATTCTATTCCATCTCTTGCAAAGTGACTGCAGGCACAGAAGTGGGGAGTTTTATCACCATGACGAGGTTATTTGATTCAGTAAAGAGCTGGGAGATGAAAGCTCATCTGTTATGAAAATGTTTTATCTCATGTTGTGAGACACCTAGGATTTCGAATATGGAACAGTAGCTGGTAGTTTAAGGTCAATCCCTAAATGAAAGTCAGTGCCTTCCAGGAAATGCCTAAAACATGTGCAAGGCTAGCTCCACTCCTTTTTCTGCTTGTGCTCAGTGCTGCTCTGTTTCAAAGAGCGCTGTTAAGGAATGCTACTGGATGCTCTCACACTAGAGCATTGTAATACAAACTTGGTAGTATAAGGAGTCAGCTGAAATTCTGCAACTGCACTGGAGAATTTTTTTTTAATAAGTTCTGAGCTGGCATAATGTGCAAGCATTGTTTTATGTTTCTGAAAGGCTATCTACCTTTGATTCAATACCATCCTGAATCTTACAATTTGCTGTTTTGATTACTACCATGCTTGCATATCCCTAATTTGATTTACCTCTTAAGAAGTGCATCTGTTTCATGTGGCTAATTTCTGTTTTCACTCTAGCAGAAGAAGGAGGAAAAGGAAAGAGGAAGGAGGAAAGAGGAAAGAGGAAAGAGGAAAGAGGAAAGAGGAAAGAGGAAGGAGAAGAGAAAGTCATTGTTCTGTGATGATAGGACAAAAGGTGTTGCTTTAATTCTTCCCCTGCAGACCTAAGAGTAATTTTGGAAATACTCTGCTTTTGCGAGTTATCTCCACTGATTCTCTCATTGTAATAGTGCTTAGCATTTTGAATGTTCAACATTCAGGTAAAGAACAGTATATATGGATCTCTTGGGATAGCATGCTCTAACTGTAGAACATCCAGATTTGTAATTTCAGACTTAATGGATAGAGTCAGCAGTTTTATTATCTGTTTTGTCTTGGTGCTTTTATTTTCCTGTGGAAAGATTCTGATCTCACAATTCTACAGTCAGTTTTGTTTTGGCATCTAGTTTGTGTTTTCCCAAGAGGTGTAGTTCGTTCTTGCTGATCACCCCTCACGGCTGAAGGAAAATGCAATGTACATTTTACGACTTATTCCTGAAAAGTAGCTTCTGTGGGATGCTTACATAAGCAGACTGCAGTGTACCCTGTTTTTTGAATGCATTTCTGGTACAGTGAAAAAAATGATTACCTGTCACTGTTTGTAATACTGTTGGGGTTGGGATTTTTTGTTCTTTTATTTCTTTTCTTCATTACATGCTACAGGATCCTTTCTGGATCCTTTTGTTTGTACTGGTTTAGGAAGATACTGTTTCTAGATGTTCTGCAATGTTTTTCCTCTTGTATCTGAGAATCCTCCAAAGATTTTTTTTAATAGAAGGACTTTGAGAACCATGGTCCTAGATATCTCTAATGTACTAGATTATTTGGGATTTTTCAGATAATTGTTTATGTCTTAGCCCTATATGCTATCTTGTTCCTGTTAATACATTTTTCATCTCCCATATCCACAGTGCAGGATTAGGCTGTACAGGCCTGTTTTTAAATTATTTGCTGATTCACCTTTATTTTGATGTGTGAGTGAGATTGTGCATTCTCAAGAATCACACTGTGGTGTGGCATAGAACTTAAATTTTATTGAATAATTTTGTGTAAGCAGGTGTAAGACTTCTGGAGTAGATGTCCTCTCAAGCACAGCCCATTAGATACACCAGGGGATTCCTTTGTCTCTTGTTGATCTAAACTGGATGTAATCCCTAGGATCACACATGCTTATTCAGCATGATAATCTGTCAAAAGAGAGGTTAGCTAACATGTGGCCATTTTGTTGTTGCTGCTTTTGGCCAAATTGGTGTCATTCTTTAAGGACTTGGACTGATGCCTATTGCTGAGTCTGGCCTTGACAATATGCCTATGTTCACTGCTTGTTTCATCCTGGACTCACTGCAGTTCTTTTCTTTGATCTTTCTGTGCTTTTAGGCCTGTTGTTCTTCTATTGCTGTTTATATTCTAGGGCTCTTCTAGCTAAATTAGAGCTCAGGCTTGCCTGATTTTTTTCCCATTTCCTTTTGCTAGAAAGTCTTGTGTATCTTATGCCCTATCTGGTCTGATTTCTAACATGTGAAGATCAGAAGTTCAAGATTAGAGGCTTAGTTAGAATGAATACAGGAACTGTTTTCCCACTTTAATGCTCTGTGATATTCACCATGGACAATGCATTCTTCACAATTAATGTGTTCAATTTTTCTTTAGATGTCTGATTGGTAAAAACTTGGATTAAAAACATGTGACAGAAAGGAAGAAAGGCAAACACAGAGCCCAGTTGCTATTCCCATTCCCATCCTGTATTTTTTGTCTCACGTAAAGCATGAGTACACAATTAACGTACAGTTCCTAAGGAACCAGGACATTGCAAAGCCAAAGTGAAGATGATGGAAAATATATGTGTTTCATTGACATCATACCCATGTTCAGAGGCTGCTTCCTCTCATCTCTCCTGTTAATCTGCCTTTGAATCTGTCAATCTGCTGTGTCCACTGCTGTTGTTTTTTGTCAGGGGAGCTGTGCCTTTGTCATTGACGTATTTATGATTTTATCCCATAGATTTCGGAAAACCACACCCACTAAGAGCAGTTTGCCTTACTGTTTGATTATTTCTTTGAAAACCTTTCCATTTAAATGGAGAGAGGCATAATTTGTCCAGCTGCTCAACCTTGTCATCAGGGACATGTTCCAGGGATAAGCAGGATTTAGCAGAGGTTAAGGGGGTACATCTCTACAAGAGCTACTTGTTAATATAGTAGTGACGTATCACAGAAGGATTCACTCCGGGCAGGAGCTAACTGTGGGCTTTGTACATCAGCTGATCTCTGACAATAAGCTCCATTCTAAACTAGATTGCTTGATCTTTTGAGACTCATCAATTTCTAGAAGAGTATTTATTGCTTTTTGAAATGGTCAGGTAAATACTTAATCTGATAAAGATTCAATGGATGAAGTACTGTATTCATAGTGATTTTTTTGATCTCAAGCAAAGTGCAATGGAACTGCAATGTTAGCTCTTAGTACCTTGACAGCTTCTTCAGAAAGATGCATTCTTTGGCATAAGCTCTCACAGAAAACCTGTGCCAGTTATGTCTTGCATACTAACTGCATATTAACAGGATGTGATATAATGAAACCCAGTGCATATCTGAATTAAATTTGGCAGTGCTGCACGAAAGAGCCAGTTAATGTCCTTGTGTAATGCTTATGTAATAGATTAGATTCTCTGCCTGACTGTTCTAGTTTTCTGTGGTGGTATATAAAAAGCGTGCCAGCTTGCTAGTACTCAATTAGCTCATTCACCACGAGTAAACTAGTTTTCTAGCTTATAGGAGGAAAGCGCTTCCAATCCTCTAATTGGTTTATGCATATAGTCTTTTCCACACACTAACAAGTGCAAAAGTTGTCTTGCTAATAACATCAGACAATAAAGTGAGAGGGGGGAAAATACAGAAATATCTATAAACTCAATCTGTATGGACAATTATTTATTAATAGCACCATTTATTACTCTGTCAGTTATTTTTGGTTACTTGAGACAACAGACAAATCTTAATAGAGAAGAAATGGGATCATAGTCACCTAGTGCATAAAAATGTTTGGTTTTCGAGATATACAGTTTCCATCAAGCTCTCAAACTTACTTTGTTTTATATATATTATTTTAGCTTTTTACATGTTTTTTAATGTTTTTGGAGGATACAAGTAGACTTTAGTTGTTACCTGTTATCTGTTTTTAATAGGAAGCTGTACATTTTAGAAAACTTATAAAACTTGTAAAAGAGGAAATTCTCTCTTTAGAAAGTATGTTTGCAGATGTCAATGTTAGTTGAGAGTCTTTGAAAAATTATGCCTTGTAGCCTATTTTATGGCATAGAAGATGACCTTTTAGGGCTTTTAACTGAAAGATATAATAATCCCATGATAGTATTTTTGGTGAACCTACTGAGCAGGGGCTCTTGGAGCAGAATTTCTTCAAAACTGTAACTATGAACATTGTCAGGACAGAACCAAGACAGTGCTGGGCTTTTGCTATTGTGTGGTTCCTCCCAGAGCAGAAGCACTGTGTTTGATGAGAGATGTCATCCTGAGATGGGACATGTACCTTCCAGGCTTCAGATGCTTCTCCAGCCTTTTTTACTTGTCTTTGTGACATCAAAAAATGCAGCAATACCCCTTCCAGAGTTAACCAGGACTATGGTGATGCTCAGCGTTAAATTTTGTTAGTGCAGCTCCTTGTCTGACTTCTCATCCATACAGAGTCTTACCATGAATAAAACATTGGAAATTCTTGATCCAAAGTATCAAACCTTCAATACTAAGGAAAACTGGAATGTTTTGTAAATCTGTCAGTAACATCTGCTTCATGTTCTGCTTTATTTAATGTAAGCTGTTCTTAAAACTGCATAATTTTCTTTTGAGTTGCTGAGATGTTTTAAAGATATTTTTCATCAAAATGTACATCTTCTAGCTTGCTCATCTCACAGCTATTCCATGGTTAGAAATTTTTATATATGAACATAGCCAATAATATACTTCTTAGTTAAAGAATCAGTCTAAGAGTAAACATGAACTGAAAGCTTAATTCTCCTACTAGAGTTTAAGCAGATCCTTGCTACATGCAAAAGAGAAAGTAATTTTCCTAAAGACTTCTGATAGTCTTTAATAAAAATTCAAATTTGAAAAATTGCATCAAGTTGCAATTGAAAACTTTATGTAGGAAATCAGGGCCATGGTTTCACTGATCTATGGTTTTAGCTTCTTTTAAACTACAAGAGAATAGCTCAGAAAATAGGTTGTATTATTTTAAAAATGGCCTGATCAAAGAAAATATGTACATTCCTGTTGCAGCATGACCAGGTACACTTTATTCTGCCAAAAGCTTTGCTCTGTGCCAGTGAGCCTCCTCTGTTCAGTGGACAGTACCTTCCACATGGGCAATTTATGTAACTGTTTTCTGAGATATCCAGTGTAACTTTCTGGAAGAACTGCACCTTCTGGGCATTCTCAGGCTGGACACTTGGTTCTGACTGTTATTTGACAAGAATAAAATGTCTTATGGTTTGCCTGTGCCGCTGAGCCTCTTTGAGCCCTTATGGTCCTAGAAACATTTCTGAAAGATGCTGGATGTGTTGATTCTCCCCAAGCACACCGAGTCTCAGTGAAAAATAAATGGCACCTTGGGGAAGAGGAGGCTCCTGGGAGACCCTATTGCAGCCTTCCGCTGCTTAAAGGGGACTTACTGAAAAGAGGGAGAGTGACTTTTTATATGGGCAGATAGTGACAGGGCAAGGGAGACCAGTTTTAAACTACAAGATGAGAGATCTAGATTAGATGTTAGGAAAAAATTCTTTACTGTCAGGGTGGTGAGGCACAGAAACAGGTTGCCCAAAGAAGCTGTGGATGCCCCATCCCTTGAGGTGTTCAGGGCCGAGTTGGATGGGGCTCTGAGCAACCTGATTTAGTGGATGGCATCCCTGCCCATGGGCGGGGGTTGGAACTAGATAATCTTTAGGGTCCCTTCCAACTCAAGCCCTTCTATGATTCTTGAAGGGTCTCCTGGTACTGACCTGGGCAAAAAAACCCCAAACCCTGAGAACTTCCATTCCATCTCAAAATGCAGGATGCTTGTCGTGTCTGGGTACTGCGGGCAGGGCAGGTCTGATCAGACACCCAGGGTAATGTACTGCCCAGCAATCACCAGGCAGGTCCGTAGAGATGAGGAAGGGCTGAGGCCAGGCTGGAGAGACAGCCTGTGTGTCCATGGGGCTGGAGGCCAGGCACAGGCACAATCCATAGCTCATGTGGGACACAAGCAGTTGTGGCTCATCTTAGAGACAACTTGTGTGAGAAAGGGGAATCACCACTGCTGCGATGCAGCGGGTAGGGGCACCAGGCATCTGCTCGTGGTTCCAGGGGCTGCGGGCTGCTTCGGGGGCGCAGGAGGGCTGGCGAAGGTCCAGCAAGGTTTCACCAAACCCACCGATGTTCCAGGCACACCGGGGAAGGAGACACAAGTGGAGGCGCTTCCCAGATGGTTTATTTGGGCACCAGGATCATGCCAGGGAAGCGCTGGCACTGCGTGTTACAGTTACATATATACCAACATGAGGGGGCGGGGGAGGATACAAACATCCAATGGGGAAGGAGTGCTGGGTTTGAATTTGGCGGGCTTTGTATAGGATTGTGAAATACAGAGCCCTCCAGGGGGAGAAACCAGGTGCCAGGGGGTGGAGGGGGGGAGACAGCAGTGCCTGGCCATGAGGAAAACTGAAACCTGGCCATAGCACACTGCAACACACCACCAGTGGAACCTCCCCACAGCACCATGAGGAGGGCACTGTCCAGGGTCGCTAGAACCCCTAGAGAGGGATATAAATGTGTCTCTAGGAGAACATTTCTAGTGATGGATGCCTTTCTATGCAGTGTCCAAACCTCATTGCTGTCTAGCAGTTTCCAGCACTGATACCATGCCCAGTTCCTAAGTCTGCTAAAGGTTCAGGCCCCTTTCTGGATTTGACAGAGAATGTCTGTTGCTGTGGCAGAATGCGTAGGAGAGAAATAAACTCTTGATGACTAGGAGTTCAGCTCTCCTGATAGACATGGGAGAAGTTATTTGAGAGACAGATTCAGTTTTCTGAAGACTGCTAGTCCAATGCTGTCTTCAGAATCTGAAGGTTTACGTATTAGCAACACTGCTTACTAGCAGTGATCCACAATCATGCAGTCATTTATATCCAATAGTATTGAAAGGTTGAATGTTCTCCTGCAGTGCAAAAGTGAAACATGAGTCTTGCTTTAAGGTCACACATTGCTTTATCTGATACTACTGCACAATATATTGCAAACAAGATGGATCCCAAACCATTCATCTTTTGTAATGCTTGTCATAAGGAAGAGGTCAGATGGATTTTACGAGCCTGTATTCTGCCAAGCATTGTGAAGACCACTCAAGACTCACAGAAATTTTCTTGGACTGCCAAACCTCTTTGGAAGGTTCCACATCTTCTCATATTGTCACAATTATGGTCATCTATTTATCACAGTTTAGCAGATACTCTTTCAAGAATGGATGGTGTAGATATAACAAGAAAATTTGTTAAAACACATTAAATTATATTAAATATTCAATTTAAATCGTTAAAAATTGTCAGCAAAAAATCAAAATAAGTGTGCAAGTTCATGATGCAGAGACTTCTGTGATGCTCTCTTGTGGTACAGGAAAGGATAATGAGCTTTCTGTTTTTTGATTATCATACCTCTGTCATTTACAGACATTTGTTCGAGTGGAATTCAAAATAAAGCGACTGAGCTCTACTTTGTTTAGTATGTGTGCCCTGAAAAAAGAGGTTGGCATCCATGAAATTTTTCAGAGACTCTGAAAAGAAAAGTCCTTTATGAAGAGAAGACAGAAGTGCTAATTGTGGGAATAAGAATATTTCTTGTTTATGACAATTTGCTTGAAGTTCTTTGTTGAATCTTAAGCAAAGTCCTACATACCAGAAATACAAAGCAATAGAAATGTAAGATATATAAAATATCATCCTATGAAAAGATGCTCTTCTTCTTAAATAGTACATATTTTAAAACTCTCTTCTTTGAAGGAAGGTTCCCAGTAGCTGTAACAAGCTGTCATCAAGCTTGGCAAAGAAATACAATAAATCTTTGCTTGATACTTAGTCATTGAACTTGCTCCCTGATTGAAAGGATGCTTACTAATTAATTATTTACCTCTGCTCTTGCACTTCCTCCATATTCTCCTGTCCCTATCTTATGATGTGCAAATGCTAGGAAATGTGGCACAAAATGACTGGATGAGTACGCAAAATAAGTAGTGGCCCAGTCTCATGTAGGTTTCAAAATCTAGTCTCAACTTGCTGTAGAGCTTGTCATTATTAGATTTGTGGTGAGAGAGGTAGGAAAGGTCAAGGTAAGGATATTCTGTGTATCCTTAAATATAATATAATTAGACAGCTGTGTCCTTTTTTCCCACATTCTTGGTAGTTTGTTCTTGAGAAGATAATGTATCTGCCAATACCAGCATATACAGGGATTTGTGGATCAAGATTTTTAAACTTATGTTTTTATCCTTAGAAGCCAGAACTATAGGAATTAGAAATTAGTATTCGAAAATACTTTTTACCAATTCTCTGCTTTGCTCGGAAAAAAAAGGCTGTGCTTTACCGAAAATAAATTTGAACTTCAGTGATATATTTTGAATATGTTGTCACATCTTTCAGGCATTTGTGGATGAATAGTAAAATAATGGTCACCAACATCTCTGGTTTGCTTAAGACCAGAATATTTGGACCAGCAGTGTCCATTTCATTGCATTTGCATTTTTGTTTCTTTGTGTGTCAAAAACTTGAGGGTGAAAGATGTGATTTACTTTCAGCCAAATCCTTTTCATCACACCTACATTTAGAGGAACTCATTACTATCAGTAATGAATTTCCGATTCTTTTCCTCCTCCTCTTTCAGTTGTTAGTGTATTTATCTATTTCCTATCTGTTTAATTAGGTATTTGTAGACCTGTAAGTCCCTGTGCAGACTTGGTGTACTGCAGCTAAAGGATCAAATCAGGTGGATTACATTTCTAATGTAAATAGTTGAATTGTTTTCCAGTTTAACACATATTTATGGTTTATCTTAGTTAACAAAAAATCTGTAGAATTACCAGCAGATTATAACTATGGCAACAAGAACAGAGAAGATGGAACAATTTCTTTTCAGGGTGTGATAGGCAAGTGAGCCTTAGGGCTTGTTTCCACTGCTGATACTCTGTTCACAAGTCAGAACTATTAATGTGTGATATCTGAAACATTTGGCAGTCTCACTTCTATGGAATGAATACAATGTGAAATTGTAGAATGATTGACACTGAATGTTAAACAAGTTTGTGATGTGGAGAAATAGTCTACAAAAGATTTGTTGAAATTTGTGAAATCACAGAGAATGGCTCCTTGTTATGTATGTGGTTGAAAAACAATGGAAACAAATAATTTAATCAGTGCCAGATTAAGCTTTTACAGCATGAAAGTAATTATATTTTTCATAGCAATTAACAATTAAATATTCACAAATTCAAAGTTATTTTAATGATAATTGTAACAATATGTATATACTTTCTACTGCATACAATACAGTTCCATCTTCAACAATAAAAAAACTAGTTTCTCATTGAATTGCTCTGGTGAACCTGATGAAATTTCAAGCCTTTTATTTCTTCTTAAAGTGAAAAGCTGTGCCAGTGATTATTGTCATTATTAATCATGGCTTCAGTTTCCTCTTTTAGAGAGGTTTTTCCTCTGCTGAAATGTTCTGTAAAACCTGGGTCTGTCTCTCCCTGCATGCCCTCTGTCTCTCCATAGGTTCTCTTGGAAGTCTGTGGATGAGTTCTCCACAGCAGTTTCAGGTTCAAAGGTGACTGTCCAGTGAGTTGGCATGGAGGAGAAAGAACTTACAGTTCTATCTGCTGGTAATGAACACTTGAAATCCTCTGGTGCTTCATCACAGTTTTGGTCTCACTCTCAAACAAAATTCTTCTTCCATTCACCTTTCTGTGACTTATTTTTCTTTCCTTTTCTTACCACTGAAAAAACAAAAGTCTCACTCTAGTGCCTGACAGCTCTTCTGTAGCCACTGCTCATGGCATTCTGTGTTTCCCAGCTTGCTGTGATTATTTAGCAAAGAACCAGGCCAGAGTCCAAGTCAGACTGAATGCATCCTCTCAGTGGAGGACAGAGAGCTCAATGCCTCAAGTGGAGAGATTGCACTGTCTCATAACTGCTACGTCTGATCACTCCCTGTGCAATCAGCCCTTCCCAGCTCAACATCTGGATCATGAGCCTCAGCTCTACCCAGGGCTCAGGGAAATGTGGGGCAATTGAAGGGTTTTCATTCATAACTGGTGCTGTGGTGGAATGGCTCCTTCTCCCAAGGAACTTGTGCCAGCCAGGTAGCATTGCCACTAGGACTGAGCAAAATAACTTTCCTGCAGGCAGCAGGGAAGGGCAGACCGCCTCTAAAGTCAGGAAGCATTTGATTCATCTGCTGAGCAGCGCCAAGGGTCAACAATATGGTTATTGTGATGAGTCACCCTCATCCAGCTGAAGAGGATCATGGAAACCCTGTGGGAAACTAACCCTTTTGAAGAGAGTAAATCAGCTCTTTTTAGCAACTGGTCTTCTGTTCAGACTGTTTATAGTGTTGGAGGATAAGCCAGTCACTGATGAGCACCAAGCGGTGGGACAGAAGTACAACATAATCTCAACAGTTTGTTGGAGCAGAGAAGGCAGAGGCAAGGAAAGGCCTGCAGACAGATTTAGAGGCTGAAGCTCATTTAACATCTCTACAGAACTGGTAGCTGAGAAGAAGGTAGGGGGTGCACATCTCCCCCAGGAAATCCCACTGTTACAAGCTGTAGCTTTCCTTATGCCACAAATCTCTAGGCTTTTTGCAACCTCTGTTGGGATTTGTGGGGCGAAAATGTAATCCCAGCACAGCCTCCTGGTGAACGGGACATACACAGCAGTCAAGTGGGTGGGTGAGTATTTCTTCACTTGTCTCCAAACACCAAGTGTCCAAAGGATAGCCAAACAAGGTGACCCTCTCTTTCTTCTCAGGCTGTTCCTCCAAATGATGAGTGCCATAAAGGCCCAGGAACATTCTAGTCTACAGACTTCTATCCTTCTTACACATTTCTATGCTTCTTACACATGTTGTGTCTCACTGCATTCACCTAGGTCTGTTCTCAAATTCCTGCCTAGTCTTCTAACACTGTATCTAGTCTTTATGTTCTTCTGTGTCCCACTGTGTTTTACCACTGGAATTAAGGACCTTATCCATGTTTAAAGTCAAAAGCTTGGATCTAGTGAATAGTAGAGGACTGTGGCTTTTATACTTGTGGGTGAGCCCCATTTCTGTTTTGAGGACTCCTTTCTGGAGTACCTGTCACCTCTTTTAACTGGGAAGGTTTGGTTAAGAATTAGGGGAACGAGTCAAAACAGTGTTTGAGAAGAGGATCAATAGCTGAGACAGAGCAGGAATAAATGTACCCGAGTTTGCGTGAGGAAGCTGGGTGTTCAGGCTTTTTTTTTTTGTTTTGCCAAGCTTATTAGTAGGGGGTCTTGGCTGTGACATCAGCATACATTCAAATAAATAAGTTACAGTTCAAGTTGTATATAATCACACAATTTTTTAGTTTTTTGGAACAAATTTGAAGAGCATATATAAGGAAATAGCTTTAATCATACATTGTAAATTAATCAGTTTTAGGTTGAGAAATTCAGGTGTTTATAAGAGGGGCCAAGACAGGTTTGCAGTGCAAAAGAAGTTTCTGGTAAAGTAGTTTAGTTTGATAGTAATCAAAGGATTAAAAATGTGTAGAAGAGTGTACAGATGACACACATTTCCAGTTTCAAAATTAGCCTGAGTTAAAAGTAAATATATATGTATATATATTTAGGTAATTTCATTTATTTAGGTATTTATTTAGGTAATCCAGGTAATTTCTGGAATTTGAACAACAAAATGCTTAATTTTGTGCATTTTGTGTACATGTACCAAAGGGAGATATGCTATGTATTCAATTAGTACCTTTAAATTAAGAAATAATGGCTAATGAATTCGCTAAACCTCCTGAAAAATCTGTATGTGGCTCCAACTTCTCTCTCAGCTGGAGCCTGCTCTCCCACCAAATCTCTTGTGGAGAAGTTTTGGCTTCTGTATTTTGTTTGCAGAATGAGTACTGATCTAAAAGCTTTTTTGTGGAGCTGTGTTCCTTTTCTCAGATGTTGCCTTGTAATTGAAAATGTGATCTTATCAGTGGTACCCAGAGTTCTGGTACTTTATGATTGTGCCTGACCATTTCAAGGTTAGTTTTCTCAGTCAAAGGAAAAAATTATGAAAGCTTTCAATTAATCCACCTGCACACTCATGGGTATTATGCATTTCCCTTTGGAACCGAAAACAAAAGCAAATGGAAGGAGGGAGACCTAAAATGAGCATTACTATGCGTTGAAAGTGCTGATCAGGGCCATAGCAGGCGGAGCGCGTCTGCTGTGGTCGCTGCTGCCACCCGCTGGCGCTGGGCTGGGGCTGCCCACGGTCCCCCTCCGGGCTTGAGGGAAAGCCAAATGATTGACATGCAAGTGTTGTTTCTTGGAATTGTGCAGGAAATAGGTATAATTTGTCTGAAGAACACTAGGACTCTTTAACATCGACGGTCTTGTCTGGCAACTGCCACATTAATACAGCTCTAATAAGTGTTTTGATTAATATTTTCTGTTTAGTTTTTAATGGTTTTGTTCCTTTCATTGTTCTAATGACTGCAGTTGTGAGAATAGTATATATTAAGTCTAGTGATATTTCATTCGCAAAAAGCTTCTTACTGGACACTGTTCCTTTTAGTAACGTGTAAATATAAAATAGCACTTGTCTGTATAAAAAGACTCCCAGTTAATACCTGTTTAGATAGTAACAAGGAGTCCACCCCAGAGCAAAACAATACCAGTCAGAACTGAGGTTATCTCAGCTGTTACAGAGACCTCTCCCCTTCAATTTACCCAGATGCCTCAATCTCTCTAAACTCCAGAGCAAAAAGATGAACTTGAAAGGATGTTTTGAAGGTCAACATGTTTTGAACCTCTCTGGTGAAAGTATTGCAAAATCAGTATTGAGCATTCTGCCAAGATCTCCCATTATTTGTAGACAGAGTTTGATTTTGCTGGGCACTGGCCTTGTTGCAGCACAACGTCACTTATAAATATTTTAGGCCTTAATTGCCCCTTAAAATGTTTTTTTAGGATGTCTGTGGTTTGATAAAAAGATGCACATCTATTTAACCTCGGCATATGTGTGAGCTTTGTGACTCTACTGCTTGTTATCTAACCCATTTTAAAGTACTGCTTTTTTAAGAAAAGGCTTGCTAAGCTAGGACAGAGATTACCTAAATGTGAGTTATTAGATACCATAATGATTAACTGCCAGGTTTTGATTAGCAACCGTAATCTGTCTTCTCTTTTATTGCATTAAGTATTTTAGCTTTCTCATGTTTCCTGGTCTCAGTGTCTGAGTGTTTGTCTCAAATCTCACAGCTATATTCTCTATCCCAGACATGGCTTATGTTACAAGCATCCAGGACTCCAATACCCCCTTGTAATACAAGTTGTTATATATATACACCACATATATATAAATATTCTTGAAGGAGCTCACTGTAAGACTGAGGTTACTCTTTTTTATTTCTGTTTCTGGAAGCTAAAGCAGAGGTGAAGGATATTGGACAAATAATTGAATTTCTCATTTAATGGAAATAACATTTTCTATTTCTGCTGAAATGATCTTTCTGGTATCCTTGCAGTGTGACATAGACAGGGAGAGTTAAAAATTTTCTTAGCATATAAGTAGGAGAGTTCAAATTGGGACTGGGGTGGGAGTTGATTTATTACTCTCCCAAATAATTAGATCAAATTCTGGGTGTGGTAGCCTGTTACATCTCAGTTTAAAAGATTCGATCTTTTGCACTCATACTGAGTGTTACTGACATCTGTGAGACTTCTTACACAGTTTTACAGCCGGTCTGGATCTGACTGGTGGAGAGAGGTGGTAGGAGGTGGCACAGTGTTGTGGTGTGCTGTGGCCAGGTTTTTGTTTATCTCATCGCCAGGCACTGCTGCCCCCTCCCTGCCTTGGTATCTGGTTTCCCCTGCCCAGAGGGCTCTGTATTTCTCAATCCTATAAAAAGCCCGCCAAATTCAAACCCAGCACTCCTTCCCCAATGGATGTTGGACCCCCTCCCCACCCCCTCATGTCGGTATTTATGTAACACACGGTGCCAGCGCTTCCCTGCACGACCCCGGTGCGGAATAAACCATCTGGGAAGCGCCTCCGCTTGTCTCTCCTTCTTTGGCATGCCTGCACCATTAGCGGGTTTGATGAAACCTTGCAGGAACTTCACCAGCCCTCCTGTGCCTTCAGAGCAGCCCGGCAGCCCCTGGAACCGCGAGTGGATGCCTGGTGCCCCCACTGGAGGCATTGCGGCAGCACAGGAGGGCTTGGCAGCCTCCCAGCCCTCACACATGGAGTGATGTGCCAACGGAGAAGAAAAGATAATCAAGGTGCCCCCTCTATATGGGGGTGGTGGTCTCCTGATGCACATGGTGCCAATAACAGAGGCTGTGCTTGGAAGGCAGACATTGGTAAGGAGTGTGTTTTGAATCAGTATATTTTGGAGAAATGTAATCTTTTTGTTGTCGTTTAAAAAGCCATGGGAGAAGCCCTTCACGAGGAAATAAGAAGATGCGAACCAGTGAAAGAAATGCGGCTGGCGGTCGTTTGCTATAGTTTGGCAGTAGAAAGGTGCAGTGCTGCTTTTCTCCCACGGTGTGGTGCTGAGGGAAGCTCTGAGGCTGCAGCATCGACCAGGACTGACTGCGCTGCCCTGGTGTGAGGTTCTGAGCCTCGAACTGGCTTTACGAGAGCAGAGGCATCATCTCCCTCAGACACAAGAGCAGTTTAGTGCTCATTTCTGTGATACACGCTTAATATCTTGTTAATAATGTACTTCAGTATAGGCAGTAAGTCAGTAATTCTAGACTCCCAAGAGTTACTTTTACTGGCGTCTTTCTGATAGTTTTGTCACTTTATGATCCTGTTTTTCTGGTTTTGTTTTCTTCTTTTTAGTGACCGATCTTTGTTGTTTGTTTGCCTGCTTTGTGTTTGTCAGTCTGAGACTGTAGCGTTACAAATTATTTTACTAGTGGATGATCCATGTACAGACCTTGCCCCCTCCCCGTCAGCTGTTCACTATCATCTCGACTGTTTATTCTGCTATAATAGCAGTTTACTTGACTGCTCTATCTGCTAAAGCTTTGTAATAAAAAAATCCCTTTTATAATGGAGATTTTACCCTATGTATGTACCTTATGCTACTCTTCTGTTTTAAAATTTAGGATAATGTTCCAGGTCTGTTTAAAAGAGTGGTGAAAGAAATATTAGTATTGAGCAGAACATAGTCTGAGACAATAGTCACTTTTTTCGCTGGCTGAAGTTATGTAATAACTGGAGGCAAAAGGACATTTCTATTCCCTATATATGACCCTATATATTTTTTTATATATTCTTTACATGGGAAATTCCTTTTCTTCTTAACAATATGATGTTCTAGTTCAAGGCTAAATTTTGGGCAAAGGAACCTTGCAGCTCTTCACAGGAATTTGCTCCTTGTCAGATGCATTTGTTCACTTTCAGAAGCTGCCATCCACATGGGACACTCTGTGGTGTTGGTCATGTCTTGTAAGACTCGTGGGATAAGTATTTGAATTACTTCTGTGCCGGCAAACAGGAGACAGCCTTTCTAAGCACACTGCATTGCTCATGCACTAATACTGTTTTTCAGGAATGATGAGATAACATTAGAACTTTCACGGGTTGAAACTCTGTGTTAAAAATCACTATAAAGTCAGATTTATGACAAACATACACATGTAGTGTCAGCATTAAGTATTTATCATGAGCAGTGCATAACAAGGTACTCCTCTGCAGTTGTGATCCAAATAACATTGACTATGGTTAGGAAAAAGTATACTTGGACCAAGTTTCAAGGTATGCCTTTTCCAGATATCTAAATTGTCACTTTTTATTTTGGATCCACACCTGTGCAACTTCCAGATGATAGCTGTTGAGTTGTTAACTATTTTTTCATAAAACTAGGGGTTTTCTTCTTCTCCAAATTAAAAAGACCATGTAATGATTCCTAAGACAAAAATACAATGTCTTTAGCTATGAAAACATGGGGATCTTTGAGATACTGTAAAAATACTGACTCTTCTGCATCCACTCACTGTCAAATGTATTACTGCCCATAATAACATGCATTTGTAGCTGCATCTGGTATTCAGCATAAACTTCAGAAGAGCTCAACCATCAGAATACTGTGTAACAATAGTTGCTGATTTTTGTTGCTTTCTACTATTTTCCTTAAATCCCCTTTAAATGATTTATTCATGCTCCCCATTGTTCCAGAGCTCAGTAAGATTGGTGTAACAGGAGTGGGTTAACTCCTGATCTGGTAGCTACTACAATATTTAGAAGCGGATTGACCACTAAAGCACTTTCAGAATGTTCTGATTTCTTTGGTCATAGAGAACGTGCTTCATCCTTTGCCATTCTTCAGTTCTTTCATACTAGATCCAGAAATTATCTAACCTGTCATGGAATTTTGTAATTTGTTGTTTTCTTTTTGGTTTTTAGGAAAATTAATTCTTTAGTAAATTAGATTTTCAGCCAATTAGGTCATATATTACATCAGATCTATACTTTTAGCTGTTGCATTAACAGGGGAGGCAAAGTTGCTGTTGATCAAAACATAGAAATATTGTAAAAGCTTTATGAGTTTAATAATAATCTAAAAATAATTCCACTTGGTCTTTCGGCACTTGAGTTACTTTGGAATCCAGCCAGTATTTCAGAGCTGCAGTGACTGAAACAACTCAGTCCTGCAGGCCATTTTTAGGATGTAAAAACTACTGTGCGTGGCTCATCTTTATGTGCATATTCAAAGGATATCCAATGTCCTGATCATTTTCCTTCAGAATCATAAAAACAAGAAACATCAATAGCAACTTTCTAATATTGATTAAAATTCATGTGAATAGTCATGAGGTCTTTCAGAAAATAAGATCTTCTTTGCTAGTTTAGGACCACTACAAAAACATTTGCAGGACAGTCTGTCTTTCTGCAAACATATTTTGTATTAAAGATGAGATTTTATCAGTAATTATGTTAATTTGTTTACCCACTACTTGTGTTGTCCCCAAACTAATTTTTACACTAGGTAGCTCTCTATCTTGAAGGTTATTTGGAATTACATGTTGGATCAGAGCACAGTGAGTTTAACCCAGTCAACAAATTGAATATATACAATAGGAAATAGAATGTGATAAAGCAAAAATATTTGTTTATTGTAGATTGTATTGGTCTTCCACTAAAATACAGAATCTCTTGAGACAGGAACACTGATGTTCTTGGTACGTGATTATTTCCTGTTTCAATTAAAACCCATTTCTGATAATGACAGGAGCCATCCCTTTTGTTCCTGAACACCTTTCCTGATACACCTCATTATTCATTTCCATGAAGTTTTTTCTAAGTTGTTTATACAAAGGCCTATTAATGCTAGCATTGTTTGGAATAAAAATGCTATTATATTTATGTAGTCCTTTCAGAAAGCAGTGCCAAGGGGCACCGTAAGAGAAAATAACCTTTCGGATTTCATTTACCTAGTTAGGCACTCGGCTGCTCACAGCCATGTGAATATTGATTTAAAGTGAATGAATATGCTGTGGTTGTGAATAATGGCTGTGTTGTAGTTGGAACAAAGTTATATAACTTTTCCAGTTCTGGTATTGCAAATATAGCTTCAGTTCAGATGTCTGCACTATGCTTCTATTTTTTGCGCACGTACATAGAACTGAACCAGCTGAGGAGCATATATGTATAATTTGGACATAACTAGAAAAAGCCAGAGTTGCTCTTCATATTTTCTTTGGCATTACCCCTAAAAAAAGATTTTGTATTTTTTAATGTATAGCTTTACTGTTTATGCTCTGTGTGAAGTTGTTTTACAGAATATGCTGAAAATTGTAATCAACAAACTATTCATTAAAGATGATGCAGAACTGCTTTTGCACTAATGAAATGTTGAAGGTAATCTCTTAGAGCACTCTTATAGTGCATTTAGGTATAGGTTCTAATTTCTAAAACTATGCTGTGAGACAAAATTCTTGTATTATATGCAGGTGTACAAAAGCAAGAAAATAAAAAGCTTACCCATGAAGCCGTATCAGCTGTTACTTTATTTTGAAGCAAAATTCAGGTCCATGCAGATTATCTCTGTCAGAAAAAGCATGAAATGGTGTATCTTAGGGGCAATTCCCTCATTTATTGACAAATAATTAAAAATACTGTAAAGAACCAAAACACAATTCTTTCTTTAATCAGAAGAAGATAAATTCATTTCTTAGGATTTCAAGAATTCCAGTCAACACTTAAAATAAATGAAAGTGATTTCATATGGTAATCATGTGAGATCACAGTCTTACAGGATCATTGGTGGGAAAGTCCTTCCAAAACTTCTTGCACTTGTGTACAGTGCCCACCCTCTCAAACTGCGTTTTTGAAGCCAGGCTATATAACAAAGCCAGTGCATGTAACAAAGATGCAGATAGGAATGAGCAGCTGGGGGCAGCAGAAACAAAGCAGGATTACTTGTAGCTTGGAATTAGTGTCTTAATGCTTTTATAGCTGCATTTTGATGTTACCTTTCTAGAGTTTTGTTCATGTTTTTCTACCTCCCTCTCATTGAAACAATATCCAGAAAAGCCCCCATTATTTTAATGATGTTTAACACAACCTACCTGTACTCTTCTATACAAGACTCACTTCTCTCTGTTAGAATTGCCATTCGCCTTTGTAAACAGTGCCCTATTTTTCCAGTAGGGACTGCAGCCGTCTAGTAGCTACTGTTCGCTCTTGATATTTCAGAACAGAGCATTGCTCATTTCATCTGTACCTGCAAAATCAAACTCTTCATATCAGAGGAGGAAAACTCAGGTTTTGAATAGATAACATGATGACAGGTGAGTGAAGGTAAATATCTCTGGAAGAAACCCCATGGCCTTCAAATCATGGAGTATGTTGTTGATGGTGATTTCCATTAGACAAGACTATGTACATCTATGTAGAAGAATATTCACTGAATGCATCTCATCCCTCCAGGGACAGACATTTTAAGTTGGGCTTTTTCTGCTGAAAATGCCTGCAGTCGGGTAAGGGTTGTCTCAGGGCTGCTAGTGACATTTCTCTAAGATGTTAACAGGATTATGTACTGCATACATGGAGCATGATATGTGAGTATATTGGGTTTGTGTGGCAAGGTTTCGGTAGTGGGGGGGTCTACAGGTGTGGCTTCTGTGAGAAGCTGCCAGAAGCTTCCCACGTGTCTGACAGAAGCAATGACTGCAGGCTCCAGGACAGACTCACTGCTGGCCAAGGCTGAGCCCATCAGCGACAGTGGTAGCACCTCTGGAATAACACTTTAAAGAAGGGATGGGAAACGTGTGTGTAAGGGCACCCGGAGAAAAGAGGAGTGAGAATATGTGAAGAAACAGCCCTGCAGGCATCAGGGTCTCTGTCCCAGCCGCTGGAGCAGAGATCCCCCTGCAGGCTGTGGGAAGGACACATGTTGGAGAATTTCACAGAGAACTGTCTGCAGTGTGAGGGGTCCCACACTGGAGCAGGGGAAGAGTGTGGGGAATCCTGCCCCTGAGGGGGAGGGAGTGGCAGAGACAATGTGTGATGAACTGACTGCAGCTCTCATTCCCTGTCTCCTTGTGCTCCTGGGAAGTAGAGGTAGACAATTCAGGAATGAAACTGAGCCAAGGAAGAAGGGACGAGTGGGGGAGAAGGTATTTTAAGACTTGGTTTTATCTCTCATTACCCTTGTCCGATTTGGTTGGTTATAAATTAAACTAACTTTCCCAAGTTCATTTTGCCCGTCACAGTAATTGCTGACTGATGTCTCCCTGACCTTATCTTGATACACAAGCTTGTTGCTATAGCAAAGACACAGCAGCTTTGGTGGGCACCCGACAACCAGACGGGCCACCCACCACAGCCAAGGGTGTTCCAAACATGCTTGAGAGTACTGTTCTACTGAGAATGGGTCTGTTGAAATGGTGTTCGGGGACTCTGTAAGGAGGAAGGAGCCAGCCCTAGTGATATTTTGTCCATAGGAAATTTAGGTTGAAGTCCTCAGAAAAAATTACCTCTGGCCTTCACCTAAGCCTTGTTTTGTTGAGGAATACACTCAGTGCTGGTAGCTGGGTGAGCAGCTGCAGTGCCAGTTCTAGGCTGAGCTCTGGGTGGTGAGAGTGGGAGACAAGAGGCCGTGAACTGGAACCAACCTTTGCCCAGCAAAGGGCACGGGGACCTGTGGTGCCAGCAAGAGGACCTGACACTCAGAGACATGGCAGGAGCTGAGGTGTCAGCTGGAAGACCCCAGACTTCCCTGCACTTTGGCTGTGAGGGTATAAAAGCCCAGGGGTTCCTTTGCTCAGGGTCCCTCCTCAGAGACACCAGCTCGAGCTGTTATTCTCTTTTTGCACCAGGATTAAATTACTGCAAGGATCCAGAGGTCTGAGACTCTGCTGTGGAAACCTGGTCTGACCATGTGAGTGTGGGGTGTGTAGCTGTGAAGTGGCCTCTGTCCAAGTCAGGCTGCCAGAGTGGCTCCTGGATGGTCAGACAGGGAAGTTTCCTTAACAGTTTTAGGGGAACTACTAATTTTGTTCCAAATGAGAGCCTAAGCAGAACTCAGATGAATGTGGTATGCATCTTGGGAAGAGCTGAGAGCTTGCATCATTTGATAACATAAATTAAGTCTGTGTCCACCTCTGCCTCTGATTATCCATTATGCATATGTTTCAGCTGTGAGAAATATCTCTAGTCTTTCTTTATCTGTGAGTGCAAGGACTCACTAATAAAGAGCATCTGACAAAGTAACAGATATTTTTATGAAGACAAGGATATTCAAAGGAAAATGGGTCTAGGGAATATTCAGAAAGATCAAAAGCTTGTTTTCTTTATTATGCTACTAGGCACTGAAAGGAAAACAATACGTTTTTCATCAAAGTACCACACTGTCTCATTGCAGCTCAAATAAAAACCGATCTAGTTTATGGCAAAGTTACTGAACTATGAACTGTATGAGCTGAAGGATGAATTTGTCTCAAGCCTGTAAAATTTTCATACAGTTATGCAGAGCATCTAGTTCCTCAAATTACTGCTGAGCCTGTCTGTGGCCTGTCCATCTCCAGGAAATGATAAATTTGGTTTCTGGGAGGCCCAAAACCCATACCAAGCCACAGTTCTTAAAATGCTAGGCAGCCCTGATTCAAAAATAAGGGATTTTATTATAATCAAACTAGCAACTTCTTTTGTTTTTAAATGAAAATAATATAAAAACAGAATACTGGACTATATGGTATGTCATGATATAGTATGACAACTTGATAATATAAATAGTGCTATGTGTTGACAACATCCAATAGCGTATATATAGTATGTAGCTGTAATAGAATAAGATAAAAATAATAATTATAAGCATGAAAAAATCAACACAGCATTTTTAATTATATTTCAAAAGAAATATTGAGTACTGGCATTTATTCTGAATTGAAATGAGGTCAGATTTTGAAATGCCTTTGTTTCCTGTGAAGTGGAAATTTGAAGTGCCGATCAATTCTCTTTCTAGGGGTACTTTGTAACTGATTAGATGTCAGACTAATTACTAGTTCTTGTTTTCAAAAGTTCAGAAAAGGAAGCTGTCGGTTTGAGTTCCCAAAATTATTTTCTGTATGTGTGTTGCAGTTTGTACATCTTTGTAGTCAATCTGCTCCTCACTCAATCATCTGCATATGCATATGGAAATTTCTCTTTGTTAATTACCTTTTTTCCCTAATCGTCAATAATAGATATACCAAACATTGCTTTCATCATTGCTTTTCCATCTACCATGCATACAGGAGAAATCATGGTAAAACGTGCTTTGAGAACTCAGAATCCTGTATTAGCCTGCAGTTACTTTGCATGTCCAGGTACTGTACAAGAGTGAACATGATTAACAGTTGGACTCCATGAACTTAGAGGTCTTTTCTATCCGAAATGATTCTGTAATTGTGTAAGTAACTGAAAATTATGCTGCTAAAATCTTTTGTTCTGACTGATTTACCTGATCAGCCTGTGCACAATTTCCAAGGTTGGCTTGTCAGCTTCAGCTTAGATGATTACATTGGCAAAGACTGTAAACTGCTACTGTGCAGTTTCCTCATTATAAACGATGTCAGAATGAGCTGGGAGATTCCTGTTTACATGCATTCAAATTCTGATTAAATGAAATGTAAATCTCAAAACTTGCAAATAGTATTTCAAGTTAATATTTATCTTCATCTATATTATGAGAAAATAACACACCTCAGTCTAGTGAAGTACAGGCATGTCTTGTGAGCATTTTTACATTAGTTCATCAGCACATATCCACTGATCTTTTTATTGCTGTTACACTGAAAAAGCAACAAGAGCCCCCAAAGAGACTCTGAGTGAAATATAGCCAATGGGATTTTACTTTGAAAACACTTGCACAGTATTTAGTGAAAAAATGCCAGTGTGCTGAGGATTCATTAACTGTTGTATGTTGCCAACAGAGGAATCATAGCTTTTCCTTTCCTCCAGGCCACAAAGGCCAACCCTATGTCTTTATCTGACAAAACAATGATGTGTTCAGGCTGTGAAATAACCTATGGTAAAGTGTTTTATTCAGCAAAGATATCCTAGTGAAAAATTGGCTAGTATTTTGACCTGAAGTTCCACACTGTATCTTTGTCCTTTGAAATCTTTTAAAGAATCATAAAGAACATGTCACTTAACAATTTGGAGGTGCATCAAATACATCCATTTTTCATGCAGAGTAAACTC
Source organism: Pomatostomus ruficeps (assembly GCA_013400735.1). Classification (NCBI taxonomy): domain Eukaryota; kingdom Metazoa; phylum Chordata; class Aves; order Passeriformes; family Timaliidae; genus Pomatostomus; species Pomatostomus ruficeps. The sequence goes on from VYZT01054835.1 coordinate 67,340, forward strand.
TTGCCAGGAAAATTTAATAAAGTAATTTTTGCTGAAGCAGAAGACTGTTGATAATGCACTCAGCATATCGAGCCAGCATACAACACTGGCAGCTAGTTCTTCTTCTAGACAAACAGAGGATTTTAGCTATAAATGTCTAAGTGATTCCTTTGTGCCTACATTTAAAAAACTCCAACATCTAGGATATCGTCACCTGGCAATTAGAAAGAAATGGATTCTCATGGTTTCTTACATGGCATCTTAGAAGGTTTTCTGTTTGCATTCTCATCATTCCAGATTTTCATCTGAAATGGCAAAAGAGTGTTATAGAAGTTTCCTGTCAAATAGAATTCTGTGGCAAATGCCTTATCATCAGATAATATTCATTCAAAAGAACCAAAGGCTTTTTCTGAAAAAGGATGGTTTTGCTGAGTTGTTTTCTTGTTTAATTTTCAGTTTCTTTACAATATTGCTTTTTGAACAATGTTTTTGTTTTAATTAGAATTAGGAATAGTGGAGACTCAGAAGAGCTGATAAAATTTTCAGTTTAAAATTTTGACTGGACTAATCCAATTACCTATCTAGGAGACTTGGAAAAAGAGGAAAGAGGGAGGGATTTCTAAGATTTTTTTCCCCTTTACTTTCAGATTTTTCCCATTATAGTTTGAAGTTTCATTTTTGCATCAAAAATACCTTCAGGACTGGCTTGAGGTTTCCAAATGATCTGACGGCTCTATCTGTGGAGCTTTCTGGCCATCAAAACTCTCAAGGAAATAATTGTGTTTTTACTGTTGTGGTCATTTTTCTTGCATCTGTATAGGGGTGAGCTGATTGAGGAATGGCATATGTGAATATTTTGCATGAAACCTTCTTGTGCTGGTACAATAGAATCATAGCAGCTGTGACATGTAAGGGATGTAAGTTTAGATCTACTGGACTTTCACAGCTGATGTAAGGTCCAGATCTTCAGATGATGTTAATGAATTGCTGTGATGACTTACTTGGAACTGTATTGGCACCATATATAGATCTCAGAGGATAATAGTATTTTAAAATCCCATCCCTATCATGAGAAATAACTCAGAAACAGCTTTCTTCTGCTCCAAAATCAGTTAGTAAGGAAGCTGCATCAAAACTGAGATCAGGATTTCAAATAATACTGGAGTATGTCCTTATGCTTATATGGGTGGAACTGGAAATAAGGATAAAGAAATTATATAACTATACATGCATTGCAATTACAAAATATTAATATGAAAACATACAAGAATATGAGAGTTTTCATGTATTTGTTTTTCTACCATATGGCTGTGGTAGACACCTATGCCACAATAAACACAAATGTTAATTTAATATTTTCTCTCTTGTGCAGGGATGTATAAAGCACAGACTAGAAGTCAAGTGTTTTAAATTAGACTTAATTGATGTAAAAGCAAATGAGTGTGCTGTTTCCAGATTTCACTAACATGCAATAATGTGTGTATTCATCGTGAGTATTTTCCTTGACTCTGGTCTTTCAGGTAATTTGATTCATTTTTATGACCTCTCCCCCTTTTTTTTTTCCTTTTTTTTTGGTTTTTTTTTTGGTAGATGGTGTTCTCTGAAATTAGTTTTGATATTACTGTTGGAAGTTCTATCCATTGAGGTACATTTAAGTGTAAATTATCTATATAATCATGAGATGCTTTAGATTGCAATCTTTTACATGCTAGGACAGCTGGCCACCAAGTAGAAATGTTTTCTGAGGCAGGAAGATACGAAGGGTACCCAGTTAAGCAAAAGGAAGAGAAATGGCCTTAGTGAAAAATCCCTGTGTGAAGCTGCTGCTAAGCCTCTGCTTTGTTAGTCCTTGTTCTCTTCTGTTTTGTTGGACTGTAGGTACAGTGGATTTATATGTATAATTAAGTTGTGCCATATTAATTTTCACAAAAGCCTTATCTTAGCCTTTTACAGTTGTAATCTTCTCCTCTTCTACATTGGATGATAATTTGGTGAAATGCCTAATACTTGGGAAGGTTAGTGACTTAGGTGCTAACTTGGTTATATCCAGACTATTAAAATCTTTCTTTTCAATGATGAAATAAGCTTGATAGATTTAAATAACCTTGAAAGAGTTTGTCAAATTGGCAACTGTAATTGTTCATCAAGTGGCTGGATTGCTATGGAAGCACATTCTGCAAGCTTTCAGAGAAGGCTAATTTCATTGACATAATTTCTCACTCTTTCAATTCTGGGATATTTGTGAGCACAGTGAGGTGAGTACTTGTTTGAGCAGCTGCTGCCAATAATATGCCTGTCTGAAGGCTGTGCTAGCTGCTGGAAATTCTGTAATCATATTACCACAGCATGTGCTTCTCTTTGGAGGCAAGGAAGCTGTAAAGCCTTAAACGTTGGATCAGCTAGTATTCTGTTTGCTCTTGCACATAGACTTTGGCCAGGCTTAATTTGTTGTTTAAAAAGCAAAACCTGGCATGATATTTTCACCACATCCTTTCAGATCTGAATAGGCTCAAAAATGCGTCTCAGTGGTCTAGTAATTTTCTGTACAAGAGAAATTCAGAGTTGCCTGCTACATTGCTCACACTGTGAGTGACTAATCCGTTATAAGGTGTTTAAATCTGGCTCTTGCCTACTTCACTCTTCTGAAACTATAACACATTATCTGACCAAGACCTTTTGCCTAACACTCTTCCTGGGAGAAAAACTGTGCAAAGTCCTCTGGAGCAGGGTTTGAAACCTTTCCAGCCTTAGGAGGACTGGTCTCATTCATGCTCTTTCAGAGTTCTTGTTCAGTCCTCTGAAGGACAGTGTAGAAGTAAATTAAAGTAACTTCTCAGATACAGCTGCTTTCCTCTCTAAGGACTGGAAAATCACAAAAGAAAAAGAATTTCCAGTCTGATAATAGTAGTTTTGGATCTGTCCGTGGATTTTTCATCATCAAATTCGTTTTCCTAATGGCAATTACATAAAACATAATTGACTTGTTCAGTGGAAAAAGCAAACCATGTGGAGAGAAACCACACAGTGGATTCATATTCTTCCTTTTCTTACAGAAGTAGCATTAGTTTGTGTCACAGCAGCCAGTTAGTCCAGGTGCAATGTTATGCTGAAGTGCTGCATTTAAGCTCACTGGGTGTCTCTGCTCCGCTGTGCTATGCACATGTACCCTGGCAGGAATGCTGGAAAGCAAAGGCCTGGGAGGTTGATTGCAAACCATGCTGTGTTTAGAGTAAGACAAAGAATTGCTGTTTCAGATTTCTTATTTGCATGGTCCTGTTGTGAGAGGAGAGGAAATGGCTGAACTGCTCACATTCAGTGCAAATGATTTTGTAGTTGTGCCAGTAGGCTCCAAGTGAAGCTGAGCTGGGCTGTCGTAAGGCCTGTAGTAGCTCACCTGTGCCTTCAAAGGGTCTCAGCATTCAGGTGAGAGAATCTCACAGGGTTAGAAGGATGTAGGCTTAGTGAGGTGAAATTGCTATGACTTTTCTTAATTTATGGATCCAGATTCTTCCATTGAATTAGACTTCTTTCAGGACAGTAGCTATGGGCTATGGCTGTTCTCTTTTTTTTTTTCCCCCAGCCATATGTTCCTTGGGTAATTAAGACTAAGTGAAGTCAGGGGATGAAGTTTTTAGGTATCTTTTGGAAAAGTGTAATTACAGAAGCCTGATTATGCAAAATAGAAAAGAAGATTTTTCCACTTGGCAAATACCAATTAGCTTTTTCAGTGGCTTAGTGTAGGAGTTCAGCATGATTTCCGTATTTTGAAAATAAGAATTGCTGAGAGATTAGAACAACATGGATTGCAAAAAACCAGCTATCATGTTCTAAAAATGACTGTCTTCACAGTTTTGAGTTAACAGGACGTATAAGAAATGGTGTTATATGAGTGTTTCATTGAAGAAAATAGAACTGCAAAATCAAGCTCTTTTTCCCCTCACTTGTAAAACTTGCTTATTTTTCAGGTTTTTTAGTGATTTAAGTATTTTTTTTCAGGAGCTGTCAGGTGGAATTAAACTAATCACCAGCATTATGCATTTCACTTAATTTCATGTCCACTGTATTTCAAGTGAAATCCACCTAGCAATCATTACCATTCACTTGCAAAAACTGTTGCATTCATAATTTATGTTTCCCAAAATGCAGCCAGTGAAAGAAAGTGTGAAATGCTTCTGTACTGATATGAAAACATGAAATGAACTCAGAATTTTTGGCATAGATGGAATTTAAATATAACTCAGTATGATTGAAAATCTCAGTGTCCTAGATTTGCACTTTTAGGTTTCAATTTATATTAGGCATGAGTAAGTGTTTGTTAGCTGCATGAATAATGCATCTTTTTCTTCAGCTCAGCTCATTCCCTTCATATATTTATTCCTATATGCTGTTTAATGAACTTAAATGCTTGTATTGGTAGGTATTCACTGGTGTTCTAACAAGCTGTAGGATAAACCAGTTTTCTCAGGCTTAAAACATCTACAGAACTACTTAGCCAGAGACCACCTTTTCAAATGATCATTTATACTTAGTTGTCATCTGCATTCAGTGAAAGAAGCTCCCTTTCATACTTCTATATCATTATCTTGAATAAAATTCTTGTAAATGTGTTGCTGCGGCTGCTTGACCTGCCCGATGGCCAGCAGGGCGACGAAAGCGCTTGGCCGGAGTCAGACAGCCTGTGAGCTCTGCAGTTCCCTGTCTGTCTCTCTTCTCGAAGCTGCCTGCACCCAGGCGCAGTGTGCAGCAGCAGCCGGATAGAATGTAGTGAGCGAGGACAAAGGAGTGGAGGGACTCTCTAGCAGCAGCACCCAAGTGCTATTGTTGCCACCAGGGCCAGCAGAGGTGCAGGACTCAGGGCTACAAAGAGAGCCAAGAGCACCCTTGACAGGGGTTTTTGTACAAAGTAAAAAAGAGGTGGTACAAGGGGAGGATCCAGGGTTCAACAAATCAGGGAATGACAAGGGATGACAGGTATCCAATAATTTTTGAACAGGGGAGGAACACATTTGAATTAACCAATTAACGTAACACAGCAACAGAACTTTCCAGAACGAGACGAATATTAAAACAACCTGATGAATATTGAAATAACTCTGAGGGGATGGGGTGGAACAGAAACTTTGATTGACAAACTAGAAGGCGGGAGAATCAGGGGATTCCCCAGCCTTGCCTTCCCCATCCCCCTCAGGATCACTATCCTGAGGGGGAAAATCAACCCAATTAATTTCATTAATTTTCATGGAGAAGGCAGGCTGGGTCACCGCCACATAAATGTATATGTATTTTTGTAATCCATTTCTGGTGTCAGGAATGCTAATTTGTAGAAATGAGAAGTAGCTTTTATGACAGGACCCAAATGCACCCAGGGTTTGGGACCTGAGGATGTGTTTTTCCCTTAGACACAGGATACCACAATCAATCCACACCTTTTCAGAGCTCAGGGCGTCTGTGAACAAGGGATTGGATAAACAGAAAGAGGAAGTAGGCCTGAATTTGTCAGGTTACATTGTTAGAGGAGCTGCACAGATCTGTTAATGTCAGTTACAAAAATGAATTTGATCAGAAAAGAGAGACAAATACTATCTAATTTTAGATGAATGGAAACTCATTTTGTCACTTCATTGGCAATTTCTCTTTTATTATTCTGCAGGTTAAATATCACAAACTTGGTTTTTATATTATGTCAGTTATTCAAACTTGTATAGATCCATAGTTTATTATTGCCTGTATGCAGATAATGAGTATATTTCCTTTATATAGTAAGGTTTAGTAACAATTGTTAAGGTAGCACATTATTATTGTGTTAAAAACATAAATTTAATCTGCAAAATGAGCTTTTAAAAGATATTAGTGATAGGTATATGCCACACAGCCATTAGCTTCTGTGTGATTTTTTCCTCGATTTCTTACCATGAGTAATATATTTTCTTCATCCCAGTGCTTGTGGTGTTTGTTATGCATTAGGTACTGAGAAATGCAAATAACATGCACACTGTCACAATAAAGTTTGCAATAGAAATGGAACTTAATTTGTGCTTCTTGCATCCACGTTATAGCCTGAATGCTACAGTACTGCCCATCTTTTTTTATACTACAGTTGTGTCTTTGACAATTATCTCTAAATGAGGACTCACTAGCTATTTGAGTTACTCAATTGAAAAAGATGAAAAGAGTCTGATTGTTATTAAATCCATCCTCACTTCCCACTTTCTGTAACTGGTAGTCTATTAAGATTATTTTTAAAAGGAAAAAAAAACCAAAAAGAGAAAAAGAATTTAGTGAAGTTTATTTGTGGTGCTGTGTAGAATTTAATTTTCTGTATTATGAAAAATGTAAATGTATGTGTTATAGAAACATTGCAAAATCTTGCAATTGTGAAGTAAGATAAATCTAGAATGTTTTAAAATTTAACCCTGAATGAAAATGTGAATAATTCCTTTAATTTCTGAAGCAGAATTTCTTTGAAATGACACAAGTCACTTATGCTGGTATGGGACAATTTTCCAAAGAAAAATTCCTGGTTGTTTTCTATTAACTTCCATCTTTCTGAAACCCATGTAAAATCCTTTAATCAGATCTAGAAACAAGCAGCTATTCCGTATTTATGAAATAGCAAGGCTCCATGAAATAGTAAGGCGATGAGAGCTTTGAGGTGTGAGCTGTTGGCAGCTGTTACTGTCTATTAGTTTGATAAGACTTTCTCAGAAATGAACAGTATTTTCAAGTGCAGAATACAGAGTTTCTGTCAGCCCAGTGCAAAGAGAAGTACTAGTCATTTTCAAAGAAAATTGTATTTCACATGCAAAATGAAATAACACAATGATCAGTAAGGTTCCTGTAAAATCCAGTGAAATGACCTAAGGAATGATAGATCCACAAGCTAGGATCCCATAAAAATTTTCCCATTTTGCGTGTCTTAGCTCTCTTGTGTCAGTCAGCTTAGACCTTAGAACACATTTCTGCCACTTGTCCTATTTCTTTTCAGAGATGATCCAAAGGACCAGTATATTGGGTTTGTGTGGCTGGGTTTTGGTGGCAGGGCAGGGCTACAGGGGTGGCTTTTGTGAGAAGCTGCTGGAAGATTCCCCATGTCTGACAGAGCCAATGCCAGTGGGCTCCAAGATGGATCTACCACTGGCCAAGGCTGAGCCCACCAGTGATGGCAGTAATGCCCCTGGGATAACATATTTCAGAAGGGGAAAAAAAAACTATTGCAGAGAAGTAATTGTGGCCAGAGAAGAGTGAGAATATGTGAGAGAAGCCTTGCAGACACCCAGATCAGTGAAGAGGGAGGAGAAGGATCTGCTCCAGATGCCAGAGCTGAGATTGCCCTGCAGCCTGTGGTGAAGGCCATGGTGAAGCAGCTGTGCCCCTGCAGCCTGTGGAGGGCCACAGGGGTGCAGAGATCCGCCTGCAGCCCACGGGGGAGTCCCACTCCCTCTTGAAGTGCTGAAGCCTGGGTAAAGGGACCCGTGCTGGAGCAGTTGGTGAAGAACTGAAGCCCATGGGAGGGACCCCACACTTGAGCAGCTGAAGCACTCCTCTCCCTGAGGAGGAAGCAGTGGCACAAACATGTGATGAACTGACCATAACCCCCATTCCCCATCTCCCTGTGCAACTGAGGGGAAGGAGGTAGAGAATTAGGAATAAAGTTGAGCCCGGGAAGAGTGGGAGGTCAGGGGAAGGGGGTTCTTTTTGGCTTTTGTTTTTCCTCTCATTACGCATCTCTGATCTAGATGGGTAATATATTCAAGTAATTTCCCCAAGTGGAGGGTTTCTTACCCATAATGGTAACTGATGAGTGATCTCTTCCTCTCTTTATGTCAAGGCATAAGTCTTTGATTATATTTTCTGTCCCTGTCCAGCAGAGGAGGGAATCGACAGCAGTTTTGGAGGGCACCTGGCATCCAGGGTCAAACCACCACAGCCAGTGAGACCAGTGTGGCGGCATGCTGCATTATCCAGATCCCTGCACTTTGGAAATAACTGACATGAACTCTGTGCCTTTCAATATCTGGATTATGAAAGAGCCATTGGGTGACAATTACTTCTAATTGCTGTTAGCAGAGGTTGGATCCAAAGCCAATAGTTTTGGAAAACTGTGCTCCACTAAGCTACCTACATAAACTCCGCTTTTTGTTAGTCTCTTTAGCAGTCCCAAACACTGAACAATTAGTTTGCTTCTTCCTCCACACATGTGCTGCCGTTTCATCAGCATTGACACACACTGCACAGAGTGTGGGGAAATGCAGATGTCTGACATAAGGGGCAGTATAACAAATGGGAATTAACTGACACTAAAATTTTCTTGGCATCAAACTGACCAATTTCTGGGACAAGATGGATATGTAAAAATCCACAAGAACTACTGCCAGCTCATCACTCAGGACCACGCAGTGACCTTGTGCATTCAGATATCAATGGCCCAATAGTGGTTATTCTTCAGCTGGTGGATAATAATTCCTTCCCCCTCTACCAACCCTGCTCTGACTGCTGGTGGTCTGACATCTGAACCACTGTGCCATGGCTTTGGGAGTGAGTGGCCTTGGCCTGCACCAGGTTGGAGCCAGCAGTGACCACAATGGATGTGACAGTCCAGCTGCCAGAGCATCCTCCAGAGCCCTGCCAGGGCAGCTGCTCAGTACCACCAGTCAGACCACCAACCATTACCTATAAAAGACCCTTATTTTTTCATTCAGAGGAAATTAATATAGTAGTAAACCCACCACATTTTATGATTTTATTATATAATAATATGTGATTAATTATTATTAATTATAAACCATTAATTTTGTGCAGTGATTGTTACAACCCACTTATATAAATGCACAAAGTATTCATTATTTTAATTATGAAACCTTAAAAATATTATTGTTTTAAAATAAAATAATTGCAGGTTTGGTAATCAAGAAAAAATGGAAATTTCTGGCTTATTCCAGTGAACAAAGATAGTTTAGAAATGACACTACCCTCCTTAGAGGAACTTCTTATTCATTAAACATTATTAAAAGCTACATTTCCCCTTTTGAGTGCCTAAAAAAGTGATAGTGATAATACAGAAACTGAAAATCTATTATGGACGTGAATTCTTAATCTTGCAGCCATTTGGAGTGATTAATGAGGAAGTGTTTTTGTACTGCTATCAGTATATTGCATGTAATACAGATTCATAAATCTGTTGAAGAATGCAATTCATCATAACACTTATTTTACATAATACAGGTGAGATGACCAAAGTAAAAAATAACCCTACAAATAAAAAAACCTAAAGTATTCAAACCTGGAGTAGTTCATTGATCAGATTTGTCACCTCAGCTCACAAAAAGTGTCAGGTGTCATGATTTGGGTAATGTGCAGTCAGCTTAAGTTTGCACTATATGAAAGAAAAAAGTATATGAAACTAGCTGGCATTAGTGAATTAATTAGTTACTTTATTGGCATAATACAATTAAGATCCTGATTCAGCAAAATGTTTTTTTCAGCAAAACATGTCTGACCTTTCACCACTGTCACAAAGTAGTCACTACAGATTCTTTGCACTTTTATGTATATAAACAAGAAGACTCGTTATTTTTGATGAAAATGTCTTAAAGAAAGTAATTTTTCTGCTGTCATGCTTTAGACAGAATAGCATTATGCCAAAGCAAAAACGAGATTGAACTGTTTATCTTTTTCAATCAAATTGAAGAAAACCAAATAAACCAATATTAAAGAGGACAAGAAACAAGTTTGATTTTCAAATGCTTATGCTTTAATGAACGATGGCAGCTCAAGGAGCAAATATGAGTACTTTGCAACCTTTTGACATACCAGTAATGATTTGTAAACATTGCATTATACCTTTCCTGTTTCAACCCTCATCGAGCATCTCTCATTTTTCAGCTTACACATTCTTCAGAGCAGGGTATGTTTGCTCAGTGTCTAGAACAAAAGGACTCTTGATCTTAATTGAGGCCTTTGGCTTCTATGGTAATCCAAGCTATTAGGGAACAATAGCCTACAGGACTGTTAGCAGTATCAGCAAGGACATTTCAAAGGCCATTAATGCCAGTTAATGTTCATGTATCATATGAGAGGCTGCTATCACTATGAAGTTAAAAATGGCAGTAGCAAGATATTATTAAGCTTATAAAATTCACTTTGCTTTTGTGGGCTAGGATTTTAATAGCATCAAATTACTAGTTTACAATCTGAATCTTCTGATAATATATTGAATAGTAGCTTGGTAGAAGTGTGTGGGTGTCTAATGTCACTTCTATTTATCCTTTCCATCACCAGTGACCTGCAAACTGCAAGCATAGCATCCTTTAGGGGATTCACATTTCAGAATGAAATAATTCTTGACCTATGGAATCACGATGCTTCATTAGACATTTCAGAATTCTTTCACTGACAGAAAGGCCAGAATGACACATGTAGCAGGAAACTAAACTATAGATTTGCTTGTGTGTTTTTAGCATCTTTTACATCCCATAATTTCCTTTCCTATGTTCCAAGTAGAGTGGAAGGAAATATTATACTTGTGCAGTCATCAGATTGCTTAGTAAGACAGACCTAGATAGATTCTGTAAGGTTTGCATGAGGTTCCTGCTTTCATACTATATCCTTTGTCCATCATTCAGCTGTCAGCTAACCCAAGAAGGCTTGACAGCAGATAAAGTGTGAGTTGTAATCCACTCTCTGCTCTTTAAGGCTGTTTCTAGTGGTTTAGGAACTGTCATTCAGGCAAAGGCAAAATGTTGTCCTTCCTCCATAAGGAGCACACAAATGTAGGGTTATTAGTTTCATCCTGTGTGCTCTGCTTCTTCTTTAGTTACAGGAAATATCTAAAATCATAGGCACTGTGATGAGAGATTCAATTGGAGATGGGCAGCACAGTGTACATAAAGATTAGAAAAAGGAAGCAAATACAAATTAATTCCAAGGTAATGATAATAAATAAGCAATAATGGTAAAATGATTGTCTATAAATAACAGTTAATCAAAATCTGTTGTATATGCATATGTCATTCCATGTCCTTACTGTCACAAGCTGCTGATTCTGTGACTGTGTCCCTTCTGTGAGTTCTTGTCTACATGAAATTCTCTCAGTATTGTTTAAACATCTCCAGCTGGGCTACACAAAGCACGTTGTTAGCTCAGGTTAAAGCATGCTCACATTACCTAACAATTTGCAAATCTTCCAACAACCTTCTTATCATTTTTCCAGATAGGTAAATAAGTTCTTATGTTGTTGATTTAATTCACTTAATGTCCCCGTGGAGTGAACACAGTGAGGTTGCAATTGCACAGGGGCTGGGCAGATCCTGGGGTTCAGATGCTCTGTGAGGCACACACCATCCCTACTCTAACCAGTAGAATCACATAGGACTGAATTTCTTCATAGTTAGTGGGCTTATTTTATCTATTTTTTTTAGTGATCTTGGGTTTTTACCTCCTGGTATGCTATCTTTGATCCTTAGGAGAGTTTTCCTCCAACTTCCATTTCAAGTTTTACTCACATCTCTGCTCTTAAGTCACCTTTGAAGCACCACCTGCCCAGGAATCATGCCTTGTTGTGAGAACTCATTTTGAGCCCTCTTCTGGTAGCTAATATTGTGGTTGCAATCATTTTTTTCACCCACCCCTGACTTTTCTTTTCTTTTCTTCTTCTTTTTTTTTTTTTTTTTTTTTTTTTTGGTAAGGAGAAAATGTAATTACTTGAAGAACATAATGTAAATATCTGGCACTACAGACAGGCTGGGATTTATAAGAAAACTCAGCTTCTAGGTGATGTGACAGCATGTGATTTTGATGCCCTGAATTCATCTCCTCTACTCCCTGTTTTGTTTTCAATAATATGTACCTGTGCCCCCTGTCATAACTGCTTTTCTGTGATAATTGTACCTTGTTGAAGTTAGAGTACCCAGCAGATAGGAAGAAGCTTCCAGACTTGTTCAGAGACAGCAAGCTAATACAAGGAAAGCCAAACTTATGGCTAGGAACCCATTTTCCAGTTTTAAAGACCATTGTCTTGTGTAATGTAGCTAATCTGGGTACTTGATATATTCAGCTTACTTAATGAGGAACGTCCTGTGAAGAATGATACCATATATCTTGTCCTTCTCTTGTTAAATGTGTCACCCAGAGGCATATTCAGAAGTCATGTAAATTTGATGATAAGGAATTGGCTCCTTTTTTCTTCTCAGTGTTCCAGATAAAAACAGCTGGGAGCACAGGGATTTTATTACTAATGAAGGAATTGAAGAAGAATTTTGTCTTCATGATAAGGTAGCATAAAAGAAATGAAATATTATTTAGCTAGAGGTTTATGAAAAACTCATAACTGCAGTATCTGAGTATCTGTTTAACAATGAAGGCTGTCTTGAAAATGGAAAGTCCTCTTACAATGATTTACAAGGTAGTAAATGAGTTGTTTCTTGCTAGAATCAGTGCCCAGAACTATAAGCCTGCACACAGCACAACAGGCTAGCTTGGATATTGTATTCACAGGCGGAGTTCCTGTTGGAGCAATATTAACTCTGAGAGTAAATAGCTGCAAGTGTTAACTCCAAGAATAAGTCATTAAAAATGCCATTGCATGAGGTAGCCTCTTGTTAGTGTACTCCAAAGAAGTCTACAGGGAAGAGTAACCACCGGAATGGGGAACCAGGCTATGAAGGTTGGCTTCCCAAGCAACTTTACCTTTAGGATACCCCATCCTTTCTCTTGTAGTCTGAAATTCATCCAGCTTCCTCAATTTTTCTTTTTTAAGATCAAATTAAAAGAGGAGATAATTAATTATAGAAATATCTGTAAGCATTAGAAATACTAATTTGATATCCTCAGATATAATTCCTAAGAATCTGACAAGACTTTAAAAAGGTGTCAGTATGTCACTAAGGCTTACTCAATATTGTTTACAAACAAGGCATTTGTATTCTCACATGTAAGTATCATCCTTTCAAGTTCATGTTTCAGCTATCACATTAATAAAATAAATTGTAAAAGAGATTAATTTTATGCATATTAGGGACATTGTAAGTGTTGCCTTCTTTTACTTAAAGTCAGGTCAGTTTGATGGTTGTGAAGCCTGACTAGCAGGAAAATGAAATGACTTTTGTCCAACTATTAGAGCTCATTGAGTAATTAGATTAAAAATAAAAAAAAAAAAGTATTCTTGCAGGTTCAGCTTTTGTTTTCTTTGGTGAAGAGAGGAAAAACAGAAGAAACTTTGAGAGCACTGATTTGTATATAAAGTATATGAGTAAAAGTCCATCTTTTGCTATGATTATTTAATGGGTTTACATGAGATATTTTCAAACAGTCAGTGGAAGTTTTAAACTGGAACCCCGACATTAGTCATGTATTTTTTTACTCTGAAACAGAGAGCCAGTAACTGCCAGGTGAAAACAGTATTTCAGCTTACACCTGGTGGTCCAAGTGAAATGACAGCAAGACTTCATGCCAGAATCTCCTGAACATGTATTTTTCTCAGTTGGGTGTTGAAAGGAGCAATTACTGTGTGAAAATCACCTAGATGAGAAAAAAAAAATGCTGCATGTCCTAAGGCTGATATTTCCCATTATTAGAATTTTCTTGTCAAAATTACTCCTTTAGCACCTTTTGTTCTGGCTTACACAAGTTAATGTATTTCTCCTGTCTGTGTTCTTAGAAAAAAAATTATGGTGTTCCTTTACTTTGGGACTGCTATTGGATGATACTGTATATAGATCAAATCTAATGAGTTCTTTTGAGGCAGTGTAACAAGAAGCAAGGTCACAAGGATGCTGGATTTCATCATTGAATACCACTGTCAATTTTTAAGGCACAAAATTACCAAGATTAACAGAGGATCATTACAGGAGAGGAATAAAATAAAGAGAGAAAAAATATTAAGCTTTTGGATGTCTATAACGAATGAACTGGAGTTCCTAGAGGCTGTGCTTTTTTTTGTCAGCGGAGTTCACACCAAATGCTAGTAGGTCTGATGAATGATTTTTTATTATGCACACCAAAATCTGTGAACCAAAGGTGTCCTTTTAATATTTATACAGAAATTATTTCATTGTTTCCAAGGCAATTTCCTCTAAATCTCTGTTCAGTCTTCAGGATTATGCCCTGTAAGATGTTTGGAAAATGCTAAGAGCAAGTAAAATTTCTTAGTGAGGGAAATTCTTTCTTGGGGGAAATATGTCCTGCTTTAAAAGTAGACCTGATGTCCTCCTTTAGGTCCGTACAATATAAGCAAAAAAAAAGAGGTAGTTGTTTTGGAAATACAGGAGTAGTTCATTAAAATTTCTCAAGATAAAGATAAGCAATGTATTTTCACAGAATTAAATTAGAGAAGTAATATTCTTTGTCTTGGAAGACAAATGAACCCTTCTGGATGAGGTAATTGAGACGTGAATTGGCAATAATTATATGTCTGCTGAAAGGTAAATAAATAATGTATAAATATGCAATTTTAAAAAATCTCTCCTGATTTAGGGTGATGCCTGAGAGATGGAGGCTACCTAGAACAGAGGCTAGACAAGATTAAGTGAATAAAATGGGTATTTATTGAAGGGCCTTCAACAGGTACACCTCGGGCAGACAAAAGCCCTCTCCAGGAGATGCCACACCCAAGATGGACCCCGGGTCACGAGTTTTCTACATTTTTATAAGTTTTGATCAATTTACATATCAGGGTTAATTATTGAATTACAGTTTCAGATGATGATGTAATTCACCCCAAGTCTGTCCCCCCTTTTAGAACTTTAGTTTACATACTTTGAGGCCTGTAACAGCAAGGTGTCCTTGAGTCCAGGCCTAGAGAGGATTTCTTATGTCTGACTAGAATGTGAGAACAGGAGTTAACAGACTATATGAAGTTTTAGAGCTACACTAAAGCAGAACAGAGTCTAAGAAATATAAAAGCTAAATCTTAAGGCATCAAGGGCTAGTACTATATTGCTCTTAAAAAGCTAATAGAATAAGTAACCTGGGAAGAGCACCAATAAAGAAAAGGCTGGCGAGTAGCCAGCTGATGAATACATGTAATGTTTGTAGTGTTTGTGATGAAAGACAAACTATCTTTTGGGCATTAATCCTAAAGCAGCTGTTACCTTGACAACTGCAGGTAATGGATGGTTGTAGTGTTCATCTCTCCAGATTTGCTTTTAACTAGTAATAAAAAATTAGAACAGCTTGTCTTTTAAATAGCTTCATGTGGCTTTCCAAAGATTTGGTGCTCACGTGATTAATGTGTTCCTGAATGGCAGCTTTGCATGTAGAATTGAGTTTGGGGAACCTGACGTACAGGAAAGACAAGCAGTTATTTATGAGGTCATCTAACTTTGTGGCTGCCTTAGTGGGAAAACTGTTACGGAAATAAAGCACATTCTGTTTCTCTGCCATATTCAGTGCAAGTCTCAGACTGTCTCTGAGCCTTGCAAGCCCAGCTCACCTTGTGTTGTGTCACTGGAACACAGGCACAGCCGCTGAGTTCCAGGCCTGGGCGGGCTCAGAGGTGTCTCCCTGTGGTGGGAATGCCCTCTGTCCGTGCCTGCCTGCTCGGGTATTCCACTGCATCCACCTTCCTGCGTGGTGGCAATGTTCCCTGGCATGCTGGCTGGGGTCCCTGGAGAAAGAAAGCAACCTCAGGTGGCAGTGCAGCAGAAAATATCTCTTGCAGCATAGTCATATGAACAATGCATCAAGAAGTATGTCGTATTGTAAACTGTACTCAGCAGTGGCTATCTCAGTAATCTTCTTTTATGGACTATTCTAGGTCAGCGTGGTGTAGTTGGTGAGCCCTCAGAAGGGATAGCGAATGGCCATTTTGGCATTTCATGCTACTGTAACAACTGGCTGCTTCCTCCTGCTCATAGCCCCACAGGTAGAATACAAGTCTGTGCATGTTTCTGACCTGCTGGTGTGGAAGTGCAGCCTCAATCACACCTGAATAATGTCTTTGTGTACTATGAAGGGACTGTCTTACTTGGAATTTGGATGATCCTCATATGATGTACTAATCAAGTAACAATGTCTGTACCTTGATTGTGCTTGATGGCAACCCTGTTAAAGGAAGTATAATATTAAAGCTTCAATTCTTCTATGTGCAAACTGATCCTGGAAGCTGTCCTTACTGCTCCAAATTGGATTCCCAAGAAATGCATCCAGGTTAGCAGGACTACAATTTCCTACTTACATAGCAAACTAATATTTTTTTTATGCTGAAGTTTATAGTCAGTATATAGACCCCCTAAAAAGAATTGTTCTTGCAAAGGTCCTCAGGATGTACATGTGTTCTGTCAGTTTGTGAGATAACTGCAAAAGAAAAGGAAGTTCAGCAACAGAGATTGGATTTTGATAGTTGTCGTGGTTTGACTCTGGCTAAGTGCTAGGCACCCACGGCAGCCGCTCACTCATTCCCTCCCCTGCCACAGCTGGGCAGAGGAGGGAAGGAGACGGGGGGAAAAAACCTCAGGGAATTAACTCCAAGGTTTATGAGCTGAGATAAAGAACCGGGAGAAAACGCTCCAAGAGCAAAGCAGACTCAACTTAAGTTGTAAAGTGAAATTTATTACTACCAGAGTTAGAAGGAGGATATGAGAAGTAAACTAAACTTTTAAAAGACACCGTTCTTTTCACTCCTTACCCCTCCCTCCCTGCCACTAACAGTGCAAGGGGGGCATGGTGTGGGGCTTTCAGGTCAGTCCATTTCCAAGATCTTCTTCCTCTGCTTACGGAGAGGAGTGTTTTTCCTTTGCATTTGCCGTGGGGTCCCTCCCACGAGAGACAGTTCTCTGTGAACTTCTATGGCGTGGGTTTACTCTTCCATAGGATGCAGTCCTCTAAGGATAAACTGCTCCAGCATGGAAGCAGGGGGCCCCTCTCTCTCCAGCCGGGTCTCCCACCTGGACTGCAGTTTCCTCCGACATCCACCTGCTCCAGTGTGGTCACCTCCTCCACAAACTGCAGGACTTTTATTTTAGTTTCTGTCTCTCTTTGGGCTGCAACTGCTACAGTTTTTCTTGGCATTTATGGCTATTGCGGCTTGTTCTGGCATTCATGGCTGTTGCAGCTTCCGACATCT
>VYZT01054836.1:0-10317 GCA_013400735.1 Pomatostomus ruficeps
CGAACCCCGGCATTATGTCCCTATAGGATCAGCCTCTCTGTCCCAGGACTGGGTTTCAGGCTGAAGGGTGGGATGTGGAGCACAAGGTATTCCAGAAGGGAAACCCTGCCCACCACCTCTATGCTGATTATTTATAATTATTTATTATGAGCTGATCAAGGGGATGAAAAATACAACCCCTGGTGAGGGCTCTGCTCATCGGCCTCACTCTTTGGGAAGGGGCAGTGGGAAGGGAGTGGAAAACGGCGGGGAAATATAAAATAAATAGGGAAAAAAGAGGAAATGCTGCCCGGCACTCACCACCATGCGGTTGAGGGACACCCAGCAGTCGTCGGGGAAGTCCTGCAGCATGGGCACCAGGAACTGCAGGCAGCCGTCCCAGTGGCACAGCAGCAGCATCATCCCGATCAGGTTGACGATCCTCACCACGGCGCTGGCCAGGTCGTAGGTCATGTGGAAGATCTGCGGGGCCCACAGGAGCAGGTTAGAGGGCAGCTCCCCAAAAACAACCCACAGGAGCACATTAGAATGGCAGATCGCCCAAAACAACCCACAGAAGCACCTTAGAACGGCAGCTCCCCCAAAAACAACCCACAGGAGCACGTTAGAGGGCAGATCCCCCAAAACAACCCACAGGAGCAGGTTAGAACAGCAGAGCCCCCCCAAACAACCCACCAGAGCNCCAAAAGCAACCTACAGGAGCATGTTAGAGGGCAGCTCCCCCAAAAACAACCCACAGGAGCAGGTTAGAACGGCAGCTCCCCCAAAACAACCCACAGGAACACATTAGAATGTCAGCTACCCCAAAAACAACCCCCCTGGGGTCATCACGCACAGGGTCGGGGTCTAGACCCCACCGAAGGGACAGCAAAGCTGCAGCAGCTCAGGTCAGGCACAGTGTGAAGAGCAGCTTAAAACCCAAAACCCAGAATTATCAGCACTGCCCCTCCTGCCCTGCAACTTTGCCCTCTAATTTACCATTAAAAACTCCATAATTCCCGCTATAAAACAAGCTGGTTGCAAATATTCCTGGCCCGCCAGCCTCCCCTCAGGAGCAAACCCTGTCGTTCCATCTCTCAGCCGCGCTGCCCTCCTTTGGTTTCTGTTCCTGCGGGATCTGTGTCACCCCGTGACCCGTGGTGGCAGCTGCCTTTGTGCCGGGTGTCAGCTGCAGCCTCCGCACGCAGCCAACGCCACCAGGAGCGGCCTCCGGCTCGGCAGAGGCCTCTGCAGGACCTCCTGATTTGTCTCTTTGCTCGTGTCCCCTGGGTTCTGCTGCCGCAGCCCTGCCCAGCTGGGCGAGGAGAAGGGGACCGTGGCAGAGAGGGCAGCGTTTCTTCATCTCCCAGTTCTTCATAAAAAATAAAGCTGCAAACACAACTTTCTGGGCCGGGGGGTTCAAGTGTCTCACCTGGGTGTCACCTGACAGGGAGGTGAGTGTCACGGAGGTCTGTGACACGGGGGACACACAGGCTGTGTGGTGTGTGGCCAAATCCACACAACTCCAGGGATCATCCTGCTCTTCCCACCACCAGGGATCGGCCTCTCTTCCCACAGCCCAGCAGCTAAACCGGCAGAAAACTTTCATTATCGGGCAGGGGGATCACATTTTTCCAGCTGGAATCGCTCATCCCTCAGCTGTGGGAGCTGGCTGTCCGGCTGGAATGCCCGTTTCCACGCTGGCCATGCCCAGACACCTGGAGCGATGCCCACGTGCCCAAGCCACGCCAGGAGGGAGCACAAAGGGTGCAGAATCTGGCAGGATGAATGATCTGGAGAACCGCTGCTAACTCCATCGTTTCCTGCATCCAGGCCGGAGCCCACACTGCCAGCGTGAGAAGGGCCACCCGAGTGATCTTTCGGGGCTGAAAAGACGAATATCTCCAAAATCCAGCATGAAAGGCTGTTCCAGGAAACCCAGCTCTGGCTGCTGACTCAATAGGTCAGTGTGAAAGCTGAGCACATCACTCATACAGAATAATTCCTCCCGGTTTCCCCTTTTCTCCTCCCCCAGCTGAAAGGATCACTCTCCCTGAGATAACCCAGAGCGAGTCCACCCTGTTGGAATGGGAGCCCGGGGCTGTGCTTTTAATGAGGCTGGAGCAGCGCTTTGCAGAAGGATCAGCTGTGCCACCAGGGTTTTCCTGTGCTAATGGCTTCTCCTCTCGCACCTCCGGGTGTTTTTCAAAGAGCTCCAGCCCTGCTGCAACCCGGGGAACTCCAGCCAGGGAGCAGGAGGAGCCCTGTCAGATGGAGGAAGTGCTTTCCTTCCTTGATGGATGAAAAGCGGAGAGTGAGGAGCCCGAGGGCATGGATGGCTCAGCAGGTGATGGATGTGGAGCTTCTGAGAGGAGTGCTGGGATCTGTCCCGGTCAGGGGAGGGCAGAGAGCTTTTCTTGGTGCATGCAGAGGGACGAGAGGGTGGATCCCAGCTCCTTGG
The DNA here is from genome assembly GCA_013400735.1 of Pomatostomus ruficeps. Classification (NCBI taxonomy): domain Eukaryota; kingdom Metazoa; phylum Chordata; class Aves; order Passeriformes; family Timaliidae; genus Pomatostomus; species Pomatostomus ruficeps. Next base: position 2,441 of record VYZT01054836.1, read on the forward strand.
GATCTGGATTGCATGTGGAGCCACTGGATGGGAAGAGACGCCCTGGGGGTGACACTCCGGGTGTGTGGCACCACGGCTCACGGATTCCCAGGAGCAGTGACGATTATGGACTGCAAACATCTGAGCTGCAGCCGAGACAGCTCCGGTTCCAAATGTCTCCGGAGTTCCCAGCTCATGCCCACTCCTTGGAATGCCTTTGCATTCCCACGCAAGGGAAGAACGGGAAGCGCTCGGGCTGCAGCACCCAGGGGGAACTGTGAAGGGCTGGCGGCAAACACCTCCCACTGAGGAGATCCGACTGCAAATTCCTGTGGGAATTGTGGGGAATTCTGATCCGGTGAAGCGCTGGGGAGCGTCGTGGTGCCCTCCAGCACTTCCTTGGCTCACCAGGGAGAGGAGGGCCAGGAACATTCTGGAAGGGCCGGTCCCTGGCTTTCTGCTGCCTGCACCGGGAAAAGGGAGCCAGGAGCAGAGCAGAGCGCGGATTCACATTTAAAGGATATTCTTGGACAGATTTAATATCCCTGGTTTTAGACAGACCCAAAGCAAGCCCTGGCTTCAGCATCCCTGCTACAAAATCAGCTCTGTCCTCCCGGCCAAAGGACACTTCCCAACGCTTTTGGAAAGGAGAGCTCGGGAAAGCAGGAGAACCCAAAACTTCCCTCAAAAAGTCACTTCTGGTTATGTAAGAGCTCCAACTTGAAAATTCCACTTGTACGGAACGAGCTATTGGGATCCTATCAGACGGAATCTGCAATCCTGTCAGCCCTGAGTAACCGTGCAGCCCCGCTCCATGCTGGACAGCAGCAGTGTTCCTCCAGCCTCCGCCCTGAGCGGAAAGGAAGCAAGGACACCTCGGAGAAGTGGGGCCTGGCTCTGGCAGTAGCTCCAATCAAGGCTGGGTGTCTAATTAGGAGTGCGGGTGTGTGCTGGCACACGCCTCGGGGTGCTGTCCAAACCGTGGCCACCAGAACCCCTCTGCTCCAGGCCGGCCACCACCATCCCTCTGCTCCGGCTGCCTGGGGCTGTGGGACTGCTCTGGCCATGGGGAGTGGCCTGGGGCAGTGCTGGACAGGGCAGAGCTGGACAGGACAGAGCTGGGCAGAGCAGGGCAGTGCTGGACAGGACAGGGCAGTGCTGGACAGGGCAGTGCTGGACAGGGCAGTGCTGGACAGGGCAGGGCAGAGCTGGACAGGGCAGTGCTGGACAGGGCAGGGCAGAGCTGGACAGGGCAGTGCTGGACAGGGCAGGGCAGAGCTGGACAGGGCAGTGCTGGACAGGGCAGTGCTGGACAGGGCAGAGCTGGACAGGGCAGCGCTGGGCAGGGCAGCAGCTGCTCCAGGCACACCCTGCCCAGCCCAGCCCTGCGGCACAGCCCTGTTCCCTGCTCTGCTCTCACAGCTGGGCTGGAATGTGACTGCACATCTGGGCTGGGGTGTCACTGCACATCTGGGCTGGGGTGCCACTGCACATCTGGCTCGGGCAGCACTCACTGCCATGCCGGGGTTCCTGCGCAGACCCCGCTCCACAGGAAAGCCCCGAGCCTGCCTGCTGCCCTCCTCTGCTGTGCTGCCAGCGCCACAGGAATTCTGTAGCTCCACATCCCGCTGGTCCCGAGCCAGCGCTGGTGTCTGTGCCCACACCACGGTTAATGCACAACTGTGAGAAATCCCCTGGGGATAATCAAGGAGCTGTGACACCGCTCCAGCTTTTTAAGCCAAAAGCAAAGAATTTACTCTTCACTCACAGCTTAAAAAAAACCCCACAGACCCGAGAAGGAAACACAAATCTCAAAAGAGAATCAAAACAGTCTCCCATGTTGTTGTGAGCGCTCCAGGGTCAGCGCTAAGGCTGCTCTGCTGTGAGGAAAAACGTGTTTACTTACATTTGAGGAGGGTATTTGGAGAAGAAAGCTGACACGTCTCTCCGTGTGCCTTCCTCTCCTTGGCTTTTGAAGATAACAGAGGTGAAGATCCCTTTTCCTCACAGAGGCATTGGCTGCCTTTTCAAACCTCGGTGTTAATCTCCCGGTAGACTGGGGATAGGTGGGTGCTGCAAAGAGCTTTTCTGAGCCCAAAATCCCGTTCAGCCAGATTGCCGAGGGGGGCTGTGCTGAGTCCCCGCAGCAGCAGCTGCTCTGTGCATCACCCCGAACTGCCGAACTGCTCACCCTGTTCAGTCCTGATCCCAGCCTGGACCACGAGCCCGTCCCAGCCAAAATGCAACCTGCAGGCAGCTCACTGAAAACACCGTGGTTTGGCTAATTTTGGGCACCAGCGCCAGTTCTTGGGGTGAGCGTCACCTTCTCCACACCCAGAGCGAGTCCGGACAGACACAACCCACGCGGGAGGGAAGGGAGTGGGAGCCCCGATGTGCCGACCCATCCTGGGAGGCTGCAGCGAGGGACAGACAGCGAACACGGAACTGGCAGGGTGGGCTTCCCCGGGAGGACAAACCTGCCCAGGCACACCCTGAGTGCAGCCAGGGCACACAGAGCCAGCCTTGAGCACACAGAGCCAGCGTGGAGCCACTCTGAGCATACAGAATCAGCCCTGAGCGCACAGAGCCAGCCCTGAGCGCACCCAGGGCACACAGAGCCAGCCTTGAGCACACCCAGGGCACACAGAGCCAGCCTTGAGCCACTCTGAGCACGCAGAGCCAGCCCTGAGCGCACAGGGTCAGCCTGGAGCCACTGTGAGCACACAGAGCCACCAGCCCTGCGCACAGCCGGGCACACAGAGCCAGTCCTGAGCATGCAGAGCCAGCCCTGAGCACACCCAGAGCACACAGAGCCATCCCGGAGCCACTGTGAGCACACAGAGCCACCAGCCCTGCGCACAGCCGGGCACACAGAGCCAGCTCTGAGCGCACAGAGTCAGCCTTGAGCGCACCCAGGGCACACAGAGCCAGATTTGAGCACACAGAGCCAGCCTGGAGCCACTCTGAGCACACAGAGACACCAGCCCTGAGCGCACGGGGCCAGCCCGGAGCCACTGTGAGNCCCCAAGCACACCCGGGGCACACAGAGCCAGCCCGGAGCCACTGGGAGCATGCAGAGCCAGCCCGGAACGACTCTGAAAGCACAGAGCCACCAGCCCTGAGCACACAGAGCCAGCCCTGAGCCCACCCAGGGGACACAGAGCCAGCCTTGGGCACACAGAATCAGCCCTGAGTGCACCCGGGGCACGCAGAGCCAACCTGAAGCGACTCTGAGCACACAGAGCCAGCCCGGAGCCACTCTGAACCCACAGAGCCACCAGCCCTGAGCACACAGAGCCAGCCTGGAGCCACTCTGAGCACACAGAGACACCAGCCCTGAGCGCACGGGGCCAGCCCGGAGCCACTGTGAGCACACAGAGCCAGCCCGGAGCCACTGGGAGCATGCAGAGCCAGCCCGGAACGACTCTGAAAGCACAGAGCCACCAGCCCTGAGCACACAGAGCCAGCCCTGAGCCCACCCAGGGGACACAGAGCCAGCCTTGGGCACACAGAATCAGCCCTGAGTGCACCCGGGGCACGCAGAGCCAACCTGAAGCGACTCTGAGCACACAGAGCCAGCCCGGAGCCACTCTGAACCCACAGAGCCACCAGCCCTGAGCACACAGAGCCAGCCTGGAGCCACTCTGAGCACACAGAGACACCAGCCCTGAGCGCACGGGGCCAGCCCGGAGCCACTGTGAGCACACAGAGCCAGCCCGGAGCCACTCTGAACCCACAGAGACACCAGCCCGGAGCTCACCTGGGGCACACAGAGCCAGCCCGGAGCCACTGTGAGCACACAGAGCCATCGGGGCTGACAGGGACAGGGCAGCTCCCCCAGGAATTCCACCCGTGGAGTGACCGCGCCCCGCTGGGACACGCGGTGTCTGAGCACGGCACAGCGACATCCCAGCCGCTCCCTTCCCTCTCCTGATGCTGCTGTGGGAAATGCAGCGTCCCCCACTCCTCGTTCCTTCCTCGCCCTCCCCAGCTTCCTATTTACTCTGCTGGTGATGTCACGCTCGAGCTGCGTCAAAATATAATCCAATTTCACTCCGAGAAGTTTCCTGTCCTGAGCAACTCCTCGGGTTTTGGTGAAGAATGTCTTCTTTGGGAAGAATAGACACTTTCTGTTTTGGGAAAAATGAATTTTTACACATTTTTTTCCTTCGGAAGAATGGACAAAATGCTGTTCTAGCCACTCAGTTATACAAAGACAGAAACTCCAAATTTCCAAGGCAACTTGTTGCTGAGAGCAGGCTGAGCTGGGGAGGAAGAATCCTGGGAGGAAGGAACGTGGCTGGGTTTGTTCACACCTTGGGGAGTGGGGTCCCTGTGGAAGGTCAGCGCTGGGCCGGGCGGCTCTGGAGTGTGATGACCACAGCAGGGCTGGCAGGAGGACAGGACTGGGGATGGACATTGAGGCCGGGTCAGGCTGCTCCGGGCCGTGCTGACCACAGTGGGGCTGGCAGGAGGACAGGACTGGGGATGGACATTGAGGCCGGGTCAGGCTGCTCCGGGCTGTGCTGACCACAGCGGGCCTGGCAGGAGGACAGGACTGGGGATGGACATTGAGGCTGAGGCCAGGTCAGGTGGCTCCAGACTGCACTGACCACAGCGGGCCTGGCAGGACATGGGGCCTGGGGATGGACATTGGGTTGAGGCCGGGTCAGGCAGCTCTGGGCCATGACCACAGTGGGCCTGGCTGGACAAGGGGACTGGGGACCCACACTGGGCTGAGGCCAGGTCAGGCAGCTCCAGGCCATGATGATCACAGTGGGCCTGGCAGGACAAGTGGGCTGGGGACCCAGATTGGGCTGAGGCCAGGGCAGGCAGCTCCAGGCCAAGCAGACCACAGCGGGACCGGCAGGACGAGGGGCTGGGGATGGAAATTGGGCTGAGGCCAGGTCAGGCGGCTCCAGGCCAAGCAGACCACAGCAGGNAGGGGGAGGGGCTGGGGAGGGAAATTGGGCTGATGCCGGGTCAGGCGGCTCCGGGCCGTGCTGGCCACAGTGGGCCTGGCTGGACAAGGGGACTGGGGACCCACACTGGGCTGAGGCCAGGTCAGGCGGCTCCAGGCCATGACCACAGCGGGACCTGCAGGACGAGGGGCTGGGGATGGAAATTGGGCTGAGGCCAGGTCAGGCGGCTCCAGGCCAAGCAGACCACAGCAGGACCGGCAGGACGAGGGGCTGGGGATGGAAATTGGGCTGAGGCCGGGGGCAGTGGGCAGCAGAGGGGCCGCAGCCGGGATCGCCAGTGCAGCACGGCTACACCTGCAGGCTGCGGGCTCCCCTGCTTTCTGCTGCGCCAGCACGGAGAACCAGAGCCGGGAGATCAAGTTTTAGACGAAGGCAAGAGTTTGGGGTTGATTGTCTTTTTCTGCTTGCCTTGCACCAAATGCCACAGTCAGTGGCTGCTGCCAGGAGCCAGGCCTGTGCAAAACTGAAGGGGAAAGAAAACGGCATTTTCTTGTCTTCTCCCTCCAAGACTCGTGCCTGCTGGAAAATATTTACAGCAGAGCAAGGTGAAATAGCAGGACTAATTAGCACCGAGAAGGCTGGCGTAGCTGGCAGATGTTTATGGATATATATAAACCCCAAAGATCCTGCCACCACCGTGCGCTTTGCCTCTTGCACCCTCGGAGTTGAGGTTGTCATGACAGCAGCCCCCCCTTCCTCTCTCCCCATGCCACCATTCCCAGCCTAGACTTTAATCTTCATCGTTTTAAGAACTTTTGTCACCACGGCAACGTGACACAGACTTTTAAAAATATTTTCTAGCACAACTCAGGTGGCCGCCGTTGCTGCACGGGTCCCTTCAAACCTCCGGGAGGAAACACTTGGGGTCGGGTTGGAGCGTGAGACTGCCCTGGGGGGAGGACGGTGGCACTGTCACCTCCCGGGAACAGGGCCAGGGCTTTTCCCAGGAGCTCTGTGACCCTGGAGGAAGCTCTCCTTTGCTTTTCCGCAGGGTTTATGTGCCCACAACGCCCCCAGCTCAGGTTTTCCACAGGATCTCCCGATCCAGTGAAACACTTCTGGAAAAAGGGATGGAAAACGAGCCCCCAGAGCTGTAAATAGGCTGGGTGTTTCATTCTCATGGGGAATTAGATCTTTTACCTGCTGAGGCTGGCTCTAACCTCTCGTGGCTCTTATCTGCATCTCTGGGAACCGTAGTGCCGAGAGGCCTGCAATGAATCACTGCTGGAAATGGGTCACGGCTTTTTTGGACGTGTAAGAATGGCCACAGTCACCAGACAAAAGCTCTGCCTCACTCAGGAGCTATACATAGCTGTGCCCAGGGAAAGGAGTAGCTGGGATGCTGAGGGGAAAGGAGGTTTAAATACTCGGGAAAGGGACAAGAAACGCAAGTGGTTGGAAACTGGTGGCACCCATTAGGACTTGCCAGCACTCAGGGCGGTGCCAGCCCTGCCCCGGAGCTGCTCCCAGCAGGGACATGGCTGAGCTGTGCTAAGGAAAGGGATCCCAGCTCCTTCCTCCCAGCAGGGACATGGCTGAGCTGTGCTAAGGAAAGGGATCCCAGCTCCTTCCTCCCAGCAGGGACATGGCTGAGCTGTGCTAAGGAAAGGGATCCCAGCCTCTTCCTCCAGCTCCCACTCCTTGGAATCCTCCTGACTTCCACCAAGGGGCAGCTGGGACATGGCCGAGGTGTGCTAAGGAAAGGGATCCCAGCTCCTTCCTCCCAGCAGGGACATGGCCGAGCTGTGCTAAAGAAAGGGATCCCAGCCTCTTCCTCCCAGCAGGGACATGGCCGAGCTGTGCTAAAGAAAGGGATCCCAACCCCTTCCTCCCAGTGAGGGCACGGCTGAGCTGTGCTAAGGAAAGGGATCCCAACCCCTTCCTCCAGCTCCCACTCCTTGGAATCCTCCCGACTTCCACCAAGGGGCAGCTGCAGCACAGCCTGAAAGTCCCTGATGGGGAGGTGGAAGTTAAACCCCAGTAAATTAAATCACTTGTTGTTTTAGGGCTGTTGTCTTGGAGCATCTGAGACCAGACCCCACGTCTGGTGTGCCACAGGTGTCTCCCCTGTGCCCATCCCAGAGCCTGACCTGGGAACCAGGGACTGCCAGCTCTGTTTGTATGTTTAAACACCGTTAAACACAGCGCCAGGGCACGGCACAAGGATGATCACATCAAGAGAACAGACCCTCAAATGAGACAGAAAATTTTCTTCTCAAAACTCCGACTGCCGAATTTCTCTGAATTTGCTTTGTAGGGCAGCCCTCATTCCCAACCCAGAGAAAGAAATCAGCAGCCACCTTTGTTTTCTTATTCCTCTCAGTGCCACTTGATTTTTTTTTTTTTTGTTTAAAATTCAGGACAGATTTTTCTCAAGTCCAAGCTGGATCCCTGGGGATCCATACGATTAACAGCTGGGACCGGACATGAACTCATTAGGTCCTGCCCTGGTACTGCAAACTTGCTGAAGAACTGAAGAGCTCCCGTAGTTTGCTCCTGATCAATTAATGTTATTTCTTTTCAATCTGCATTTCGATCAGACAGCAAAGCACATGGTTATCACTCCTCAGAAACCAGTCTGGGTTTCTGCAGGAGCACGGGAGGAGGAGAGAGACAAAACTGCACCCCCAAAGCGAGCACATGCCTGTGAAGGGTTCTGTCCGACGGGCACGGCAGGCAGGTGTGCCCTGGCACATCCCTCGTTGGTATTTGGTTATTTTCTGTGGCTGCTCCAGCCTGGCACAGCCTGCCAGGATGCTCCGAGCCCTGCAGGGACACCAAGTGCTCTCACCTAACTCAATCCTGCGCTCTGATTCCGCTACAGCCACGGCAACCAGGCACAGCATCCAGCCTGGCCTCCTGGGACGCTGGCAGTGGCTGGAACATCCTGGCAGGCCTGGAATGTTCCCTGTGCCA
>VYZT01054838.1:0-14470 GCA_013400735.1 Pomatostomus ruficeps
TTTAAAGCCATTTCCCTTTGTCCCTTCACTCCATGTTGTTTCCAAGGTCCCTCTCCAGCTCTCCTGGAGCCCCTTTAGTCCCCAGAGGGGGCTCAGAGCTCTCCCTAGAGCCTTCTCTTCCCCAGGGGAACACCCCCAGCTCTCCCAGCCTGGCTCCAGAGCAGAGGGGCTCCAGCCCTTGGATCAAATTTGTGGCCTCCCTTGGACTTTCCCCAACAGGTCCCTGTCCTCCTTATGTTTGAGATCCCAGAGCTGCACCCAGCACTCCGGGTGGGGATTCACCAGAGCAGGGTCGAGGGGCAGAATCACCTCCCTGAACTTGCTGCCCACACTGCTCTTGATGCAGCCAGGGCATGATTGGCTTCCCGGGCTGGGAGTGCTCAGGCTGGGTCATGTCCAGCCTCTCACCCACCAACACCCCCAAATCCTTGTCCCCAGGGCTGCTTTCCCTCCATTCCCTGCATTTGTGCTTGGAATCACTCCAGCCTGGGTGCAGCACCTTGCACTGGGCCTTGCAGCCACACCCCTCCAGCCTCTCCAGGCTCCTTTGGATCCATCCCTTCCCTCCAGCGTGTCCTCCACACCACCAGCCCAGTGTCACTGGCAAAATCCCTGAGGATGCACTCGATAATGAAGGGCATTAGATAGTGCAGGACAGAAAAAACTCCACAGCAATATGTTTGTTCTTCCCACAAGAAAAGCATCTATATTCACTCTCCAGACTTAAAGAACCTCCTCCCCAACTCCGAAAAACCCAAAGAAAAACAAAACCAAACCTCCATCTGTGTTCTCTCAAAACTTCCCAAATTTATGGCAGTCCTACCTCAAAAGCCCCACAGCGAGATGCTGCCTTCGCTTGCTAAGCATGGCAGAAGACTCCCAGGTGCTCAATTATTATGTACTGATCCAACATCTGCTCCCAATCTATCCCAGGAGAAGGGCAGTGGGCCAAGAGAATCATCTAGTGGCCCATATCCAGCAGCAGTTGGACTGCCTTAGGTGATCTCAGCTGATTTTAGTATCAGGTTTCCGACTGAGGTAGTGAGGAGAGGCTGTCTAAGAACAAATTCCCCAAAGAAGTCCATTTTTATGAGCAGAAAAACAATCAAGCCGCTTTCAGGCAAATGGTGTTTTATCGTTCTCCTCCTCAGCAGTCTATTAAATAGGTCTTTATTGTTGAAGTGTGTGTAAAGCACAATAACCGTTCTCCTGGCTGGTGTGAGGGACTGAGGGGGGCAGGAGGAGCCTTCCTGAGGGCAAAGTGTGATCCTGATGACCTCGACATCCATCCATCCATCCATCCATCCATCCATCCATCCATCCATCCATCCATCCATCCATCCATCCATCCATCCATCCATCCATCCATCCACGCACCCACCCACCCTCCTACATGGCTGAGCTGGAATATGCTGAGGCTGGGTCAAAGGTATTTATTACAAGGTCCTCGCTCTTTTATTTGGACACCTGAGGTGTGGTTTAATTAACTGCACAACCAAGTCTGAGCTGGCCAAACACCTCTGCCTTGGTTTTAAGGTCATGGGTTATCAGTGCAGCCACTGGAAGATAAGGCATGGCCCATCCCAGCCCAAGGAGATACTGAAAGCAGCTCCAAGCAATACCTGATGGTTTTTTGTCTTTTCTTTTTATCCCCGTTTTATACATTTTTATCCCCTTTCCCTTGCCCTGTACCCCTCACAAACACTCCCTGTCCCTCAGCCCTACATGGGGAGAACCCTTGGAGGCTGAGATTGAGCTCAGCTTGGGGCTTCTCTGAGGGGAGCAGACGGAACATCCCGAGTGTCTCCAAAGCAGAGGCTCCAGCCTTGCCCGGAGCCTCCTCTCTGCAACAGGTTTGTTCAGCTGGGCTGGAGTCTCCCTTGGGGGGGTCATTAGAATGGGGGACAGTTCCCTCATTTGTTCCATTTCTCATTGGGGATTTGAGGTCGATCTGCTCATTGCTGAGCTCCATCCAATTGGATCCGCGTTGTAGCCGGGGGTGCTGCTCGGCTGTTCCCACCTGGGCCGAGTTGTGTCCCTGGGATCCCATTAACCCAAGGGAATGCCCTTTGCCCTGCGCTGCTGGGGCTGCCTCGCATTTGTACCAGCCCTTGAGGCATCACAAAGAGCTGTGTCCTAAATGTTCCTGTTTCTCTCCACTGTAGAGCTCTAAGGGTTAATGGGATGATTCCCTCTTTCACTCTCAGGTCCGACAAGCCTGGAATATTGATGCTCACCCACATGGCTTGTTCTGCTCTGCTGGCCAAGAACTGCCCCCAGACAGAGCCACAGCCTCCCACCCACACTGAGATCCCTCCTGCTGGGCCTGCAGATCCTCGGGTGTGATGGTCAAGCTGTGCTGGGCACCCAGAGGAGAGCCAGAGGAAAGGAGAATCCTCTTGAGCAGTGTGAGGATGAAGAATACCTCATCACAGGTGGGATCCTCTGCTCTGCACATTCCCCAGTCGCTTCCCACCAATCAGAAGATTCCCAGCAGTTAGAAAGAAACAATTCCTGGATCTTGAGGACCAAGATCTGGTGGAGTTAGAGTGGGAGAAAACAGCAGTTTATGCAGACAGTGCAGTCATTTGTTCCCTCTTTAGCTGTGCAAATGAGCTGTGCTGTTTGAAGCCATTTCTGCTCGTGGAACTGTGTCCACAGTCAGGAGGATCCCAAATCCCTGAGCTGTTACAGTCCACTGGGACAATCCTGGTGTGTAAAGGTCTGCACCACCGTGTTAAAGGGCAGGAACTCACATCAGGAACGTGAAGAGCAGCAGGGATCCTGCTGTGTGACTGTTTTTGCCTTTCAGTAAATGAAAAGTGGCTTAGCCCCCCCAGCTGTGCTCCTCAGGATGCTGGAAGGTGTCAGGGCAGCCACCAGTGAGAGCTGAGGTGCTGGGAATTCCATGCCAGCTGAATGGATGGGAGGCTGCTGAACTCAACACCCTCAGAGGGAATTAATTTGAAACAAACCCTTTGATTCCTGTATCTGATCATGCAGCTCCTGCAGCTCCTCTGGGAGTGTTTTAGATACACAAAATCTACTGAAAAAGTGAAATGCTCAGGTGCAAGGCTCCATATCCCACTGCTCTTGAAGTCAAGAGCACAGTCACCAATAAATTCAGAATTCTTTTCCCCAGCTGACCTAGCTCCTCTTTCCGGAGCTCCAGCTCCACTTGGCACGAGGAGAGAATTTGTTCTTTCCTCTTCTCAGGTAAATAAGCTAAAGATGCCCTCTGTCAACCCTTTGTGATTCATGACCAGCTGTTTAAAGAAATTGCATTGTGTGCTTCCAATGGAAGCTGCATCCCCACGGAAGGGAGTCAGCAGAAGGGAATCTGAGCTCTCGGAGAGGGTGGAAACAGGCAAAGCAGTGATGGACAAGACACAACAGGAGGTCACCAAGGGAGTTATGCCTGTGGAATTGCTCTAGATTCGGAGCCTTCAACTTTCAGTCGAGATTACTGAGACAGAAAACGGTGTGAATGCATAAAAATGGTACTGAGAAGGTAAATGAGGAAAATAATGCCCACTGACCTTCCTAATGCAAAGACGGAAAGATGCCAGAAAAGAAAAAAATCAGAGAGGCCTGGTTCAAAACAACAAAAAAGTCTTAATCTGAAATGTTACATGACCTGAGAGATGCTGGAAGCTTCCAAGGATTCAAAGCTGCTCCAGGGAGGAAAAGCCCATAAAGGCAATTAAATGCCATGAGACCACTTGTGGCTGTGGAAGCTTCTGAAACACTTTCCAGGAGATGCTGGGACATGATTTAGGTCACTTGTGTGTTAATTCCTGACCCTTGCTAATATCCTCTGTAGGACCTTGCTAGGATTGCTGATAACTCAGTGCAGACGCTCCTACACTGTCTGTTGTCACACCTTGTCACCCACCAGCACCCCCAGGTCCCTCTCCACGGGGCTGCTCCCAATCCATTCTCCTCCCAGCCCATATTGGTACCAGGGGCTGCCCCAAACATGTGCAGGACCCTACATGGGGCCTTGTTGGATCTCATGGGTCACCTGTGGAGCTTGCCCAGGTCCCTCTGGATGGCCCCATCCTTCAGGAGTGTCACCGCAGCCTCAGTTTGGTGCCAGCTGCAGATGGCTGTGACTGTGCTCAGTGCCACCATCTGGGTCATTAATGAAGATTTTCATCAGTGTTGCCTCAGTACAGACCCCAGGGGACACCTCTGATGTCCAGTAGAGCACTGAGCCACTGACCACAACCCTCTGGATGTGACCATCCAGCCAATTCCTCATCCACTGAACAGCCCACTCATCAAATCCACCTCTTTCTGATTTACAGAGAAGGGTGTTGGGGGGAAGATGTGCCAAAAACTTCACAGAATTGCAGATAAATGACATTTTCAGCCTTCCCCTTGTGCACTGAGGGAGTCACCCCATTGGAGAAGGCCGCTGGGCTGGCCAGGCAAATCCTGAATCCCTCCCCTGTCCTCCAGGAGCCTCAGCACAGCTTCCAGAAGGATTTATTCCATGATCTTCCCGGGCACAGAGGTGAGGCTGAGAGGTCAGGAGTTCCCAGGGTCCTCCTTTTCACCCGTTTAAAAAATGCTTGTGACATTCCCATTTTCCCATCACCAAGGACTTCACCTGACTGCCATATAAATATATGAGTGACAGAAATCCATTTAATCGATATACCTTTAAATGTGTGTTATATAATTTATTATATAAATTTCTATTTTGATCTGAACCGAAAGCTGCAGCATTTTTGCAGTTCTGCTTATAACTCCTTTATTGCTACATGGCCAAGATTCATCCTACCACACTTCAGACATTTAGATGGATGGATTTTCTAGGGATTTCTGTGTTCTGTGTCCTCTCTTTCTGGGGATAAAGCCCTCCTGTGACCATCAAGGGACTCCAGAAACATCTGGGAGTTTCTCTCCTTCCAAAACCTGGATTAAACTGGAATTGGAAGGGAGACCAACGATGTTGACGCTGTGGTTCCATCCTTGGCACTGACTGAAGGAATTGTGTGTTGTTATCTGGCAGCACCTCTTTATCAGGAGGAAAAGACACGCAGAGCGTCAAAGGGCACGAAAAGTGCTCAGAAAACAAACCTGAGCATGAGAACTCCCAGCTCCATGGGAGTGTGGAAGGAGTCTGCTGTTCAAACTGCACTTCAATCCCGGCCTGGGGCTCTGGATTGTGTCGTGGTGAGCCTGTGAACCTCCTGTTGTCATATCCAAAGGGATATTTAAGTTAGGAAGACCCCAGCTGTTCCCCCAGTGGAGGTGAGAGCCAGTCCATGGATTTCTCTCCTTCCGAAACCTGGATAAAACTGGAATTGGAAGGGAGACCAACAATGTTGACACTGTGTTTCCATCCTTGGCACTGACTGCGGGAATTGTGTGTTGTTATCTGCTGTTATCCTCCTGTATCAGGAGGAAAAGACACGCAGAGCCTCAAAGGGCACATAAAAGTGCTTTATGGCTGACAGAAAACAAATCTGAAATGAGAACATCACAGGAGTGTGGAAGGAGTCTGCTGTTCAAACTGCGCTTCAATCCCGGCCTGGGGCTCTGGATTGTCATGGTGAGCCTGTGAACCTCCTGTTGGGATATCCGGAGGGATACTCCAGTTAGGAAGACCCCAGCTGTTCCCCCAGTGGAGGTGAGAGCCAGCTCATGGATTTCTCTTCAGCTGCTTTGCTCCCGGAGTCCAATTCCCAAGCCACTCAAGTCCAAAAACAACCAATCACAGCTGAATGACCTTTTGTGCCTTCTGGAAGTCACAGAATCGTTAAGGTTGGAAAAGACCTTCAAAATCACCAATCACAATCACCAACCCAATGCCACCACCATGTTCTCCACTGAACCATGGCCTCGATTGCTAATCCACAGGATTTTTGAACAATTCCCAGAATTGTGACTCCAGCACTTTTCTGAGCTGTAGGAACACAGAGATGAGGGGGGACTGGGTGGTGGCAGCACTGGCCACAAATGGGAAACAGCAACAAAGAGTTGATGAGAAGCTCTTTGGGACAAGATCTGAGCTGTCACTTTTGTCCCCCTAAGGGTCAACAGGGAGTTTGGGAGAGAAAATTGAAATTTCCAGTGAATTATTCTTTCTTCTTCTTCTTCTTCTTCTTCTTGTTCTTGTTCTTCTTCCTCTTCTTCTTCTTCTTCTTCTTGTTCAGGGGGTAGTTGCAGGAGACAGCACAACGAGAGGTTTGTCCTTCAGTAGCACCAAAAATCAATGATTTGGTCTGGGATATTTTCAATTTCCCAAACAGATTTTTAATAAGAAAAGCCCCGAATTTACCAACATATTTTTCAATTCTCAAAACAGAATTTCAAAACCCTTTTTTCTCTAAAAGTGTTACTACACAGATTTATTTCTTGACCAAAGTTTTTGACACGCTGTAGAAAGAATTGGAAAAAGCAGCATTAAAACAACAAGGAATATCAATCTGTGCCTTCTCTCGTAATCCAAATATCAATAACTGGTGGTTTTCAGAGAGATTAATTGATAACTGTCTGAATTCTCCCCTACAACTGTAAAGAAGCTCAATATACACAAAGCTTCTGTGTTTAATAAGAGTTTTTGATTGTCTCTAAAGAAAAGAAGCCATAAATAAATGCAGGCCTGAGCAGTATTCCTTATCAGTATCTGTCTTAGAATGGTGGATATTGATTGCAGCGAGATATGGGTATCGATTAGTGAGATAAGGAGCTTAAAGTAGAAATATTTGAAGAAATAAAAGTTCTCTGGAGGCTGAAACTTCTCTTTGGTTGCTGCATGGAAAAACCCTTCGACCACACATTGAGACATCCATGGATATTTATCTGGGTGTGACCGACGAACAGAAATCTCCTTTCCAGGTGCGTTATTCCATCCAAAGCATGTGGATACCTATTGGAATTTGTTAAATCTCCCTTTAAAAGCCACCCAATAAAATACTCACTTTCAGATCTTGAAGATGATTGGACTCCACCTGAGAATTTTTGTGCTGCAGATTGTTCATCTGGAGGTTTATGGCCTGAGCCCTGGCCGGGACATCTTGTCATTAAGGAAAGCATAATGAAGGCAGTAATTAAGCAGATTGGAGGAAGGAGTGGCTGATCTCCCCAGCTCCCACCTGCAGCTGCCTCACAAACCTTCCCTCATCCTTTTCAGCAGTTGGAAGGTGCAATCTGTCCCCCTTGGACAGCTCCTGCTAAAATTATTAACGACCAGCTCGTGGCTGAATCCAAAGGTGGCTTTCCCCTGTGACCTCTCTTGATTTACGCGCTGCGTTTGTCACCCAGGGCAGTTCTGCCTCCCTTGGTCTGCAGGCACAGATTGCTCCCCTGACCTCCAGTCAAATGTTCTCCTTTTCATTTCCCTGCCAGGATGTCTTGAGTTCATTCCTTGCTACCCTCCTGGCGAGATGGGGATTATCCAACAGCACTCAACATCTTTAATTCTCAAAATACCTTCAGTTCTACATCTGGTCTTCTCTTCTTACATGAAACACATGGAGGGAGATCGTCCACTGCTGCAGGAGGACAACTGGAAAAAATTTCAGCTGTAGAAGACCAAAAAAGCCTCTTTTCCTTCAATTGGAAGAAAATGACCCTCCAGTGAGGACTGCAGAAGGTTTGTGACTGGCTGAGCATCAAATCTGGGTTAGCCAAGCGCTCAGGAAGAGGTTTTAATGGAAAAATGGTTTTTATATTTTTAAATGCCACTCATGGAGTTTTCCTTGAGGAACTTGATGCCTTAGGATTTCGCTTTTATATTTTTCAGCTCCTGCCCTGCTTTAGTGTGGAACTCTCAAACTCCCCACGGGCTGGGAGCTCCTGTTCTCCCATCCTGCTCAGACACAACAAATCCTCTCCAGGCTGCACTCAAGGACACCTCGTTGGCCCAGGCCCCCAAAGATGGAAACGGAGCCTCTAAAAGGGGGGACAGACTTGGGCTCAATTCCATCATCCCCTGCAATTGTCACTGGAGAATGAACCCTGATCTGGGAATGGATCCAAACTGATCCAAGTGGAGCAAACTGGTGCCCCGGGGTCCATCTTGGGTGTGGCCTCTCCCGGAGAGGCTCTGAGTGCCCGAGGTGTCCCTATTGAAGGCCCTGCAATAAATCCCCATTTTATTCTCTTCATCTTGTCTGGCCTCTGTTCCAGGGAGTGCCTCCAAGACATCAAACTGATGCCTCTGCTGTTTCACCTGAGGCCATTCTTTATGTGGAATGAGGAAATCATATTTTACCTAGAGAGATAAATTTCTTTGTTTCATATTTCTCTCAGAACTTCACTGTCTCGATTTCTTATCCTTTTATTACACATATATGAAAATGCAGCTTTAGCCATCTCAAAATACCTCCTGCTTGTGCTTGCACAAAGGGAGAAGTTGTGTCTGCTGCCTCTGGTAGTTTATCATCATTTGGTAAGCCAGGCTGCGAAATAAGGAATTTGCTTTGTCACTGGAGTGTAACTGTTCGTTGCATGCAGATATGTTCTTTTTTTCCCCCGCTTTTCCTCTGTATTTTTTATTTTCTGTGTGATTTTTCTGCCCCTGCACTTGGGTGAAAGCCAGTTTTCTTCAATCCAATATGACAAAGCTAAAAATCCTTCTCTAGCAGAAATTTCTTCTGCTGTTCCCATGCTGCACAAAACCCTGTGAATTCTAGTGTACATGGCTATAAAATCTGATCTCCTGCAGGAGACTGTGGCCTCCTTTCCCTTCTCTGAGCCAGAAAATCGCAGGATCCCAGAATTAAAGATCATCCAGTGCCACCTCTGCCACGGCAGGGACACCTTCCACTGTCCCAGGGTGCTCCAGGCCCCGTCCAGCCTGGCCTTGGGCACTGCCAGGGATCCAGGGGCAGCCACAAAATTCTCTGCAAACAACCAAAAGCAAATTCATCCAAAATTTCTGTCTTCATCTCCTCTAACATGAACGTAAAAACCAATAAATTAGATTAAATAGTCACAGCAGGAGAACATTTTCAACCATAGAAGATAAAAGAAAAGCCAAAGTTAGGGAGCAAAAGCCAAGCAAACGCATTTCAGAAATATAAAAATTGTTTTCTTAAAGAATAGGGAAAATAACCACTGCAGTGATGTACCAGAGAAAGAGGAAGGTTTGTAATGTCTAAGGGATTCATCTAATCAAAAATTGGATGTATCTGTAGAGGAGATGCCTGAACTAATCCTTGTTCCCCTTCCTGCTCACAGAAATCTTGTTCACAGACACCAGAAACAAGCCCAGGAATCATAAAAACCTGAGGGGCGGATGTAAAATAAAGTGGGATATAAAATAAATGAGAAAAATCCTGTGCTGAAAGTGCTGCTTCTCTCCACCAGCTGTAAAGGATCCTGCGGTGTCCACATCTAAAGATGGGTGACATGGATCCCACTCTGGATATCTCCAAAACAAATCCGTTTGCCACTTCAAGGAGATGCTTTATGCAAAAATAAATCACTGACTTCAATAAATGAATACATTTTAATGGTTTCTGGTACCTGGGAAGGTGTGGAACGTAACCCTCATGAAGGGAAATACTTCACAGGATGATTTTCACTGATGGAACACGTTTCCATAAAGTAATAACAGAGGGCAAGAGCACAGTTTAAAACCAAAGGGATTGGAAAATATAAAAAAAAATATTGCCAAGATTATCCAGAGGAAATATTAATAATATTGAAATAAATGGAGTAGGGTAGGTTACAACTTGACAGCTTTAATCAGTCTGCAGTTGCTAAAGGTCAAGGCAAAAATAACAGAATATATTACCCTAGACAGGAGATTCTTACATTTTCATCTAATTTACCTTTTCTGGGCAAAAACAAGACTGAATTCGACAAGCAAAGGATCTGATGAACATAGGAAATTCCTATATTTTCAATATATTCTCAGTAATATCCTATATTCTCAAAATATCATAAAGAAAATCCATTTATCTTCTTTTTGAGGTAATTAATAATATTCAAAGAAAGAGGCAAATAAGTAAAACCGCCACCATCTCTTCTGATTTGGGTCTGGATTTCTGCTCTGTGCTGGGATTTATCACTTCATTTTTTTGAATTTCTTTTGTTTTTTTTTAGACAGGTGATGGAAAACCTGATTTTGGCAGCTCTCCTCCAACAGTAGCAAGGATCATTATTAGAGTTACACAGAGAAATACCTGCTACAGGCAGCAAAACAGAGCGAGTTAATTACAAAAATCAAAGTCACGCGGAACAAAAGGCCTCGTATTTCACGTGGCAGAAAGACACAGTGCGGTGTCACTTCAGGGAAAACTCCCCCAAACCGATTTTTTAGCACTTTCTTTTATCTCCGAGCTGTCTCCCTTCCATTTCTGTTAATCATTTATGCTTCCTCTCCACAGCCTTGCAATAAACAGCGAATAAATTCAATGGATTTAACAGAATTTCTTTTGTATTTTTGTCACAGCGAGGCTGTCTCAGAGTTCAGTGTGACTCTGCACATATTTCCCGTTTGAAATTAATAGCTCCTCGCACGCTGCTGATTTTAAACACCAGCTTTGTTTCTGCTCTCTGCTCAGTCAAAGCTTTGTCTGATTCTCAGATGCTGACACGACAGAAGGTGGATGTAACACATTCTCATCCTAAAAAATTGAGGGGGTTTTAGGATTATTTTTTTACCCCCTGCACAAGCAGGATTAGCACGAGACAGATACTGCCTATACCCAAGACAAATATTTTTTTGTCTTTTTATTTTTTTCCCATCAGCTTAACATAAATTCACTTAATGCCTGCCTTAAAACCTAATTCTTCTCTTACTCAATTGAGTGTGAACCCTTGGACAAAATTTGCAGCATCCTTTCTTCAGTCAGCTCTGGTCTTTGCACTTTATCCAGCTGGAGCTGTTTGCATTTCTCTTTTTCACTCCTCCACCTTCTCTCCACCTGTGCTGCTGCTTTTAAGACGCTGCTTTTGGCTTTTAATCAGATTTTTGACAGGGCAGAGAGTGACAGGTTGGGGGGAAATGATTTTAAGCTGACAGAGGGTAGGTTTGGATGGGATATTGGGAAGGAATTGGTCCCTGGGAGGGTGGGGAGGCCCTGGCACAGGGTGCCCAGAGAAGCTGTGGCTGCCCCTGGATCCCTGGCAGTGCCCAAGGCCAGGTTGGACGGGGCTTGGAGCACCCTGGGACAGTGGGAGGTGTCCCTGCCATGGCAGGGGTGGCACTGGATGATTTTTCAGGTCCCTCCCAGCCCAACCCATTCCACGTTTCTTTGATTCCATGGTAACTGAGTGTCTCACAGCCCTCAGGAGCAAACTTCCTCCATCCTCACCCAAAGTGGTGAATGAAAGGTTTAGAAACATTGGCAAAGCTACAAGCCTGGGATTCAACCCATTTTCTCGAAGTGAAGAGATTTCTAAAATAGCTCGTCTGGGCTGAACGTAAAAATCTGAGTTTATTGCACCAAGTGAAGATGGCTGCAGTATAAATGTTTACATCTCTAAATGTGGAAGGACTATCACTCCAGCCTCCTCTCCCATATGCACATCTACCCGGTGCAAATAAGGTCAATAATTCCTGCAATAATACACATTGCTCATGCTGATTCGAAGCGCTTTTCCAGCCAAAGATAAAGAACATCCCTCAGATGTCTCCCATGACATCCTTGGCTTCCCACCAAGTACGTGCAGACTTAATACCATTAGGTCTCCAGGCAGCAGGAATTTGCATATTGCAGAATCGCTGTAGCGCCGTTCCATCTTCCCAAACAACTTCTCCATGTGGTTTTTGGGTTTTTTTTAAGCAATAAATACACATCCTGCAAATGCAGTAAGAATGAAGCTGAGGTTATTCTTTTTTCTGAAGTGATGTTTGTGTGTGGTGAACAGAAGACCTGAGCTGAAGCTGTGACAGTGACGGTGTGATCTCATTTCTGCTTCTCTTCCCCAGTTTTTCCACTTAAAAATGGCAATCGTGGCACTGGTCTGCCCTGGAGAACACCAACAACACAGCCCTGGACTCCAGAGATGCTTTTCCAGCATTTCATGGAAGCAGGTGCTGGCACACAGGTGAATTATCACACAATCCCTGCATACAGATGTTTTCCCAGCCCACTCAACCCACATTTAATTAAGACTTTTCCACCAACATAGAGAGGCCAAAGTTGAAGTCGGTTTTCCATATATTTGTGATTTTCCTGGATAATTCTGGAGTATCTGCTCTGCTGATAAATATTGCAGTGAACCATGGAGCCGGTTTTCTGCAGCGAGCAGGAAAACACAATCCAGCTGCAGCGCCTCTAACTCCAAATGTTCCTTTTATTCATTCCTAGTTCTTCTTTAAGAGCAATAAAGCGCATCATTCTCTCAATTCTGCTGTTTTACACTTTAGGGCCATAATGAAGTGCTCTGAATGAACATGGATTGGAAATCTAGGGGAAAAAAAAAATGCAATCAGAAACGTCTGTGCTGGTAATAAAGACTTTACAAGCTTTAGAGCTGCAATTTTTGTGGACATTTCTTTCAGGTCTTTTTCCCAATCATGCCAGGCAAGCAGGCTGGCTTAACACAATCATTCAGATTGCAGGGAATTGTCTCCCAGTCAAATTGCCAGCGATCATCCTCATTTGAAGCACTTCAGAGCATCTCCTCAGAAACCCTCGGCAGAAATTTGCGGCGTGAGTGGGAATTGGCTCGATGGGGGAAGCAAAACAGCCCGGGGATTCCTGAATAACAAAGTGTTGGTGAAATAAAATAATAATTATTATTATTTTCAGTGCTTGGAGGAGGAATGGTTCATCACAGGGCCCTGCAGTGCCCTCGGGCAGCCAGAGCAGGGTTTGTGTTCTGCACCACTGAAAAGCTGTGCCTGGGAAGGGAAGCACAGCACCTGCAAACAGCAGCTCAGCACACGGAGAATTCGGTGTTAGAGCAGGGACAGAGGGGCAGGGGGATGCTCAGACAGCCCCACGCCCTCTTTCCTTTGTATTTTGGTTCATTCCAAAAATGAAAATCGTTTTCCTGCACAGCTGAGTATAAATGTTGAATGAAAATAGCAGGAGAGGGGAGGGTTTTATAGATTGGGGATGGGTGATGAAGAGTAAAGGATTTTGAAGAATCGCAGAATTTTTGATGTTGGGAAAGACCACCAAGATCATAGAGTCCAACCTGTGAGCAAACACGCCCTTGTCGAGCAAACCAGAGCACCAAGGGCCACGTCCAGTGGCTTCCTGAGCACTCCTGGGGTGGGGACTCCACCACCTCCCTGGGCAGCCCCTTCAGTGCCTGACCACCTTTCCAAGTGTCCTGGTTTGAGACAAATTTGGGAGGAGACTTCCCGAAAAGGTGTCTCCTCTAAAAGGCAGAATTTCAGCCCCTCCCCACAAGCCAAAAATCAAAAGGAATCTTCTTGGAGGAAAGTGAAAAAAACCTGTTTATTTAACAAGCAAGGTGCATGCAGGGACAGAGAAAGAAAATGAATAATGTTGGATAATAAACCTTCTCTGTTGTGGGGAAAGATGGGGGATTTTAGAGTCTCTCCTTTCTCTGGTTCAGCTCCTTCCAAAAGTTCAGCCCGGCTGGGCCGGGGGTCCGGCAGCTCCTGGCGAGGGTCCTGCTGACTGCCTGCCCTCGAGATGGTCTGATTTTCCGGGTGGGAAAAAAACCAAGCTGAACAGTCCAAAAAGAAGGAAAAAAAACTAAAAAAAGCCCCTGCAAGCCCGGCGAAAAGGAGAAAAACCTCCTTCCTAACTCACAGCCGGACAGACTACTGGGGATAGAAAAAAAGAAAGGGAAAAAAAACCCAAAAAAACTTGTGCTTTATCTCAAAGAGATAAAAACAAACCATGCCAGTGCTTTCCTTGGCTACTTCCCCTTTCCAGCTCAAGGTTACAGGACTCATTCTTGGGCATAAGCAGATGATGGGGAAATACAGAGCATAAATCACCCCAGGACACCAAGGAAGAAATTCTCCCTGGTATTTGAGCCAAACCTCCCATGGAGCAGCTTGAGGCCATTTCCTCTTGGAGGAATTTAGAGGCCTAAATTTCCTAAGAAGCCTGGCCTTGGAAACCAGAAGTAACGCTGCCCGTGCTCACTTTTCAGCAGGAATGAGCCTGGAAAATCCAAGGAAACAATTTGCCAGTTTTCTTGTTTTGCCCTCAGTGTGTTTCTTCAGTGGTGATTTTCAATCTCTGATCATCTGTGAACCCTTGGGTGTTTTTTCCCTCTCCAGTGCTATGTAGCGAGTTTAAGCCTAAAAAATATCTCAGCTGTGTAATTACCACAATCAGGGAAAATGGGTGAGGAGTAATTCCAGAGTAATCCGAAATTATTGCTTTCCAGGCCACTGGAAAAGTGAAAAAGCAGGAAAGGATGAGTGCAATGACACCAACCCCACCTTCAGGGCGGGGAGGCTCTGGGTGCCAACGAAGCAGAGATGGATTTAACCCTGATCAAAGTCCCATTTTGTGTGGAAATCGGGAACTGGGCATTCACAGCTGCACGTGGCAGCGCAGAGAGA